>CAUYSK010005495.1:0-22841 GCA_963575035.1 Avahi laniger | reverse complement strand
AGGCTCGCTGATCTGCCCCTGAAGGCACACACTCCTCAGTACGCTCTTTCACAGATATCCCTTCTGTGCCCCAGGCAGTAGCTCTTTAACAGATATCCCTTCTGTGCCCCGGGCAGTGTGATCGTGAGCTGGATGTAAGGGGTGTGGTCTGCAGGCTTGTCCCCTGGGCCCTGAGGATCAATCCCTGACCCTGCCAGGGGGAGGGGTGCTGGTCTCAAATCACCTACAGGGTGCCCAAGTTGGATTGATTTCACTTCACCTTGGGATTTGCCCGGCTTTCCTGGAGTCCCCAGGCAAGCAGCACCTGGAAGGGCTGGCAGGTAGGGAGCTCACAGTCTGAGTACCCCTCAGTCTGCTGTAGGGCCCTAAAAGGAAAGGTCCCGTTCCTTGGAGATGTCTCTGTGTAATGGCTAATTTGTGTCTCTGGGCACCTACGGGTAGGGAAGGGGAAGGAGAGAATGGAGCACTATGGCGTCTTCTGATAGGCTCGGGTCTGCACGGGGAGGTGCCCTGAGGGAGCTGGGAGCCTGGTGCCCTGTCTGCAAGAGGCCACCGCTCACTGGTGGCAGCCGTCTCTGGGCTGGTGTCAGCAGGTCTCTCCAACCACTCAGGAGCCCACCAGCAGTCCGAGATGCAAGGGAGGGGAAAGTCATCTGCTCCACCTACCCTTGTCGCTGGTCTCCAAGCCTCTCAGGGACATTTCTCCTTCCAGTTCTCCTCCACAACGTCTTCCCATGGAGTCTCCTGTAGTTTCAGGCACCCTTCCTTCCGACCCTCACCCGATCTATGTTTTTCTGCTAGTTTATTTTTTTCACTTTGTTCTAAAATCTGTCTTTTTTGCAGAGACACTCTGGCAGTTTTTCTCATCCCACCATGTTGGCTCCTCCCCTGAATTTCTTCTTAATTTCACTTAGGAAAGGCACTTTATGACTCAAAATCTAGAGTGATAAAACATTGATAAATTTGATTCCATTAAAAACTTACATGGACAGGAATAACATAAACATTTGTAACATATGGATAAAGATTTAATGCGTATAATATATAAAGAGCTCTTAAAATTGAGAATAAATTTCAAAAATAAAGATGCTTTGTTAAAATACAAATAGCAAGGGTCAAGAATTATAAATATGGAAAAATCTCAATACAGAAAAATGACAAGGAAATACACTAAAATTTTTAAAGTTTTCTTATGAAGTAATGCCAATTGCTATTTTGCTGTTTTCTACGTCTGTTTTTGAAATACACTAAAGACATATTCCTTTTATAAGCAACTATACTTAATTATAATAAAAATAAATGTTAAAAAACAGTTATAACTACATGCTTGCTAACATGTAAAGATACTAGTACAAGATGTTGGGGAGGCTGTAGAATAAGCAGAACACTCAAACGTTGCTGGTGGGAGTACAAAATGGGGCAACCATTTTGAAAAACTATTCGATAGTTTCTTCTCAGGTTAAACGCACACGTCCAATATGATTCAGAGAATTCCCCTCCCAAGTATTTACCCAAGGGAAATAAAAGTATATGTCCTCATAAAGTATATACAAATGTCCACAGCATCTTTTATTTATAGTAACTCCAAACTGGAAACAACCATGGTAGTTAGTTTAGTGTTTGAAATCAATGTAAACCACAGTCAGGCCATCATAACCACAAAGATAACATAAAAAATATAGCAGGGTGCTATTCTGAGATATTTAATTTCTGTGATGTATACTTTCTGATGTCTTTCTTGGAGACAAGTCATTGGTTCTCTCCTTATGGCCACAGAAGAAAAAGCAAAGCAGAAATGAGACCTCTCAAACCTTCCTAACGTTTTTACCCAAATCTTAAGCCACAGAGTAAAGAAGATTCTAAGGTATGGATGAAAATAGGGCTCCTTCATCAAAAGTAGGGTTAAAAGAGAGAAGTTGCCTTTCATCTGAGAAAGAGTTTCCTTTCGGCTAAGAAGGAAGTGAGGGAAGGGGACCCTAGTGACTCTAGTCTTGGAGGAACAGTGCTGTGTTCCCATAGTATTTCCAAAGAAGTCACAGGACCGAGACCTGTCCAGTGGCATAATTATACAAACATGGGCAGGATCAGCAGAAAGCCCCCATCTTGAGCAAGGACCACTTGAAACATCACATGTCTCTCAAAGATCACCTGGCAGAATAGCTGGTCAAGGGTCAAATGACCCTCGGTGCAAATTGTAACTTGCAACATGACCCTTAGAGGTTGGAGCTTATGATTACCACCAACCTGTGAAGATGTGGGCCCCAAACAAAAAGTTATGAAAATAAAAGGTGTAAGTTCTCTCACGTTCTTGTTGGCTCAGATTCATGCTTTCTACGTATACATGACACGTGTCTTAATTATTAAGCTAGAAGGATATTCAAGAAATGATTACATCTATTTCCCTTGGGGAAAAAAGACAGGGTGAGCAGACAGACTTTCTTCATTTCAGGCTATGCCCTTGAAATTAATACATGTTAACACTTCAGATAATTTTTTTAAAGTCAACAGAAGAGGGGATTATGAACCACTTTTCTTTCAGTCCACGTCTATTTTTTTCAAAAGTATTTCTATAAGTACAGATCATACAAAATTGAATGAAAGCGTTCTAGCGGGTGTTTGGGTGTGTAGTTTTAAGTGACGTCTATTTTATAAAGTTTCTATGAAGTTAAAAAGTAAATGACAATACATGTTACTTCAGAATACATACATATTTATTTCAGCACATGAACTTTTAAAGATTACTTTCTGGTAAAGTTGCTTAATTCCCACCCCCAATAACATCTTCACATAACCGTGATGCTTCAGAGTCATGCATGGCTCATGAAGAGGCTCCAGAGACGGGAAAGAAAGCCACAAACACAAGCCAGTTTGAAAAGTGCAATGGCAAGCGCTTGTGCAGAGGAGGGTACGTCCGGAGTGTGTTTACGGGTCATTAGAGGCTCTGCCGTCAGCCAGCTTGCTTTTCCTTTGTGTTTTCATGCTTTCCAAAAACAGACTTTGGAGATTCAGGGGAAATGGGCTCAGCCCTTGTGGCTTCCAGCCTAGAAAGTTGAACATGCTGGAGATGTGCTGAGTGGGACTCTAACCACGAGATGACAGCATCTGCCCAGAGATGTTCAAGCAGCCCTACCACCGTGAAATATGCTCAAGGAACACCAGAGGGCGCCCAAGCTTCACAGTTGGGTGTAAAGTGTGGCTGGTTCAGAGGATCTCCTTGCAGGGAAGATCCTTGCAGGGAAGATCCTGATGTCTTTCCACGCCCCCACCCCCATCTACACCTCACAAAGAATGTCCCTTGGCCGTCCACACAGGTGTGACTATTCCACATGCACCATCCCACACAGGATTTCCAAGCCTAGACAAGGCCACGGAGTCCGCCAAATTTCAAGGTGCAGAGGGAGATATCATCTTTTTACCTCCTCGTTTCCACTTCAGCAGTCACAGGAAGTATTCTGCATTAAATACATGTTTCAGTGGCAGAATATCTTAGGTCCACCAGGGTACAAATTGGACAGGGGTTGTATCCCGTAGGAAACAAAGAACTAGGACTATTGCATGCTTTTATGTGGGTATTACGGACGTATATATAAAAGATTATATATAGTTTAACATTGTGACACAAGTAACTATTGTTTTTATCTCATCTGCCCTTACACTCCAAGTGACTGACTTTCAGTGGCATTTCTTAGCAATTCTCCATTGTCATGCAACTACTTAGTAGAAAAGAGATTCAGTGCTAAATTTGCCTGCTTTCAGGAAAATCCCCCATTCTTCCTACAGCCCCAGTTTCCCCTATAACCCTGGAACAACAAGAGAATACTCATTTCTCTGAAGGGGATTTAGTGTTGCTTGTAATTATTTTTCCTTTCCCAAATAGAATACCATGGAATCAAATAACTTCGTCAACTGCTAAATAGAAATTTTTCTACCAAAAGCAAATTCCAGTTCCGTGGAATATGATATGGAATTCTGGCTTCATGTGAATTTCTAGGAGCCTTGCATAATGCAGTTGTTTGTAATCACAATAGCACCTAGAAAGCCCAAGAGCCATGTAAATTTTAAAACAAAGGTAAATGAAAAATGCTGGGCTTGTTCTCTAATATGTTAGTAAATAAAGTGCATATTTGCAGGTTGAGGTGAGATGTGAATGAACATTGATCCAGGAGTCTTTTTCACGCAGGTTACTGCTGGCTGCAAGGCCATTATAATCAGCAAAATGAGGCTATCGAGTGAATCAACATGAGTTTAAAGTGGCATTAATAAGAGAATAAAGTTCTAAGCCATGGATGTGATCATTTTTTCTCTACTCTGCCTTGGTCAGACCACTCCTGGTGGTGGCGAGTTTTGGTTGGCGACACTTTGAAGGTGTGTTTCAGCAACTGGAAAATTGTCCAGAGAAAAGAGACAAGATGGTCAGGTACCACTCCAGGCCAGATATTGCCAGGGCCTTCAGCCATTTGGGATACCATAGACTGAAGAAGAGAAGATTTAAGGAGAACATAGAACCTGTATTCAGGATGTGTTTCTTTTGGGAGAGGGATGCTTAGTGATGAGATGTGGACCTATGAACAGAAGGTAGAGGCAGAGCGTGTCTCATTTAAGGAGAAACATTGTTGCAGATAGCATGTCCCCCAGTGAAATAGGCGACTTGGTCAGAGAATCGGTAAACACTTGATAGACTGAGATACATAAGCAGAAAATTCTTTCCATGTAAGGCATGTGCTAAACTAGATGCTGGGAATACAGAAATGACCAAAGTGGGTTCTGTCTTTGCCTTACCAAGCCTTCAATCTGGTGGGATAAACAGGCATTATAACCGTGGGTTGCGAAATGTGCTATAGAGGAGAAAGAACAGGGTGCTAAAGATCACATCAGAGAAGCTGGTTAAGAAGGTTTAAGAAGGTCAGAGAAGAGGGTTGTCTAATTTGTGATCTGAACAGTGAACAGGAGTTAGATAAAGAGGGCGAGAGAAAAAGAGGATTTTCCCATAGGAACAATCCATCTTCCCAAACACAAAGGTACCTGTGATATGCATATGTGAACTTTCTATACATATGTCAACTTTCCAAAACACCAAGAAAAATGTCCTAACAAACCATCCCAAAGTGTTTTGTTAAAATCGTGTGGCTTAAAACCATGACCACGTATTTGTTTATGATTCTGCCGCTTGAACTGGGCTCAGCCAGGTGGTTCTTCTCTTGGCTGGTCTGCATCCCTCATAGGGCTGTCATATCTGTTAGTTCAGCTAGGGTGGATGGTCCAGATGGCCTCAAATTTCTGGCAGTTGGTGCTGACATTCTCTAGGTTACCTCTGTTTGACTCCACCTGGCCTCCTATCCTCCAGTAGACTAGACAGAATTTCTTTATAACATGGTCTCAGGGCAGCATTTCAAAAGGGTAAAGGAGGATATTTCAAGTGATCTTGGAACCTGGGGTTGTAGAACTCACATAGTATCACTTTGGCCACATTCTGTTCGTCGAAGCAAATTTGAGGCTGGTCCAAATCTAGAGAATGAGGAAATTAACTCTTACTTTCTATGAGAAGTGCTATAAATTATTGTGGCTGTCTCTTTGCGTTTATCAGAATCATGCTGAAAAAACCCAAACGAGAGTCAATTAAAGGTGGCTCCAGAGATGTGAAGCTTGAGTTCAGTCTTGAAGGATGAGTAAGATTTTTATTAAAGAGAGTAGAGGAGGGCAGGGAGGGGCCAAAGAGCATGGCTGGCCTGTTTGGAGACGTTTATAGGGTTTGGTACCCAAGGATCAGGGGAGAAATTGTGGGCAAAGACACAGTAGTAGAAGAACATCACTGTGTCTAGCAATGTCCCACCACGCACTGGGTTGTCTGTGAAGTGAGTAACACACATTGGTCTTATCCAGATGAGCATAAGACATGGAGGGCCTTGTATGATCAAGGTAAGAGTCCAGCAGGAGAACATTTCTATCAAATGATTTAGACAATAAAGTTTTGTCTCTGAAATGTCATTTCATGGACTCTCCATAGAATAGCCTTAGAATTACCTTAATTGGCACTTTCTGGGTCCCCTGCTTTGGTCATCTCCCTGAATCCCGATTCCAGTTCTCCTGGGAATTGCTTCATTCCTAGGAGAGGAGAGTTGCTACTTTCTTGGTAGGTTGTAAAGACCCTGTGTGGCTTCATCGTAGACACTGAAACCAGTGACTCTGGTGACCCTTACGAAAGTATGTGGACTTCAGCACATGAAGGCAGAAGCCATCTGAGCCAACACACATGGTCCACTGCCAGCTTTTTTTTTTTTATTATTTATCTTCAGTCGGTAGGGAGAGGACATTTTGTTGCTGAATGGTCAGAGAAAGAACTGAAACAGTAATCAACTTTTTGGCAAAGCCAGAACAGAAAGGTCACTTAAATCACCCAAGGTCACATGATGGCCAAATGATCTAAGCCACTGGGGATGGATAACAAACATTTTCTCACATTTCTGGTTTCTCCGTGAGTAGGAAGAAAGCATATGTAAAATAAAAAGTACAAGGTCTCTTTTGAGCAAATCCTTCTGTCATTTTGAGGCAAACTGGCAACCACCTAGCCTTTTTGTTCAGAAAGTCTTTTGGAAATCAAGTAGAGACACGTTCTCGAAGCAATATCAAGCATAACAAGTGTCTTTGCTTCCTGAGTATGCCTCTTTGTTCCTTTAACCCAAAGGAGCAACTGTGGAAATAGAAATCAAGAATGCAGCAATTCTTGATAGTTAGAATTTGTGTTATTCAATCAACCTTAATGCTGGCAAAAAACTACTTCTTTGTTTTGCACTGGGGAGAAGTGGAGTCTCTTTGAGGTAGCAGGAATAAAGATGTGTTGATTCAACACAGTTTGTGTTAGATTAGCTAGACTCTGTAAAGTGACATGCCCAAGAGTCTCAGGTTGCCTGTGTTTTGCTAAGATAGGAAGGATCCCCTCGGGGACAGACAGGCCTGGGGCTAATTATGCTGCAGGGTGAATTCATTGCTAAATCTTTTCACTAACAAAGACAAATTACCTCATAGGTTTTACAAGGCCCTGAAAAATTAGGTGAGTGAATCTAACGTCCAGCCAACACGTGAACCCGGAGTCAGCAGATGGCACCTTGCCAGAGAGACTCCTCATTGTTGGTTTGCACAGACAGGGATGAGAATAGCGACCATTATCGGGTATACGGTTTATGAGGTTTCTCACATAGCATGATCCTTGATTCTCACTGCAGTCATCGAGAGGAAGGCATTATTATTACTTCATTTGCAAACACGGAAACTGTGGTTTGGAAATATCACAATCAGGGAGTCAAAAGCCCTTGGGATTTGCAGACATACAGCTCTCAGCTCCAATTTTATCCATTTATTTGCTATATGACATTTAGCAATTCTTAAATTTCAAATCTCTTTGAGACTCAGGCTTCTCATCCCATAATAGGCATGATAATATCTACCTTGAAGACTTGTGACAACAGAGGAGAATTCATTCGCCCCTGAACACATACACAATATTGGCATCTTTCAAGTATTATCAGTGAGTTAAGCAGTGGACCAGTGGACCCTGAAGTCGGGCTTCTTGTTCAAACTCTGGCTCTGCTTTCTGCCAATGGTCATAAATTTAAAAAGTAGCCTCTCTGTGCCTTTATTTCCCTATTTATAAATTGTGGGCAATAATAACAGCTGCTCCAATGGTTTGTTATAAAGCTTAAAGCTGATGATAGTGGGGAAAGCCAATAGGAAACACTTAAGTGATGACGATGATAATGATTCTCTTAATCCCTCACGTGCTGTGTCCCAGGTTACGCAGCACGTAAGGTCCAGAGCCAGGGTCCCATCCCCGGTCTTCCAACTTGTAGGTTCTGAGGTTTTTATGTTGAGACAGCAGCACAAAATTAAGGACAAGCATGACAAATAACTTGAAATCCCTGGAGATGGGATTTCTGCGATGGCAGAGAAGACTTGAGCAACTTTCAAGAGACAATGGAAGTGTGGGAGGGCTGGACTAATGCCTTCCATGTGGCTGGGGTGAGACCTCTCAGGCTTTGATCAGGGAGGCACAGAATGAGGTTATGTTGCAAGACCTGCATAGCCTTTCTAGTCTGTGCACAAACCGTGTGTGCCAAGACTCGGTTATGGAGCTTTTGGAGCAGGGGACTGAATGGCAGGGTCTATCTTTAGCTCAGGCTAGACAGAGGGACCCCTGCCACAGTCACAGAGAACCCATGTTACCCATTAATTTTCCTCCCTTTACCCCTGTAGTTTCTTCTTTTCAGGGAAGTACTGGGAATGGTCATTCATATCTCTAGGAAAAAAGTGTCTTCTCCGATATCATTCATTCATCCCCTTTCCTAGCCCCACCCCTTGGCCAAGGTCAAATGGTTGGTGTCTGAAGATCCCATTTCCTTATCTATAAGTCAGGTAACAAAGTATCCTTCATAAACAAATCTATTAACATTTTAGCTAAGATCAAATAAGATAATGCGGGTAAAGCACTTAGCTGTTTATTAGCTACTGCCTTACTATTTATTGATAACACCATTGGAGATGCAGTTTTAGGGACAGGGCAGCAAGAAAGGGATTTTGTTCTTTGGTTATTGTCTGAAGGTTTAGGTTCGAGTCCTGTCTCTGTCACTGATGAGTCGTGTGACCTGGGGAAAGTCATTTTTTTCTTTCAGACCTTGTTCTTTTCCCCCCTCCCCCATCTTATTTTGGAAAAGATGTAAAGTTTATATTTCAAGAAACATTAGTCCCATGAGATTGTCCTTAAAATGAAAAGGGTTTCAGGGGATATGCAAGTCTGGGGAACTTTGTAGCTTATATTCTTCTAGAAATCCTCAGTGTACATTATCATAGTAAAGGCCCTGAGAAGTCCTGCAGTAAAGACACCTATTTAATTTGGGTTAAACTAAAATCTCCCAAAGCTGTTTGACCCATAAGACCTTTTCCCTTCAGTAATAGCAAACCACCTTCCATGTATTATTCTTTGGGACATGCTGGGCTAGGTGATCTCCTAAAGGCCTTTGCAACTTTCATAGTCTTTTCTTCTTTCTACCCACATCACCTGCATTCAATGTTTCTGTAGCATGAGAGGGTATACTCCCCTTGCTGATAGGCACCACACCTGTCCTAAACCTCATGACATAGGTGACTGACAGGTCTGCATTTACACAGAGCCACGTAGGTAAAACATACACCCATCAGTGTACGAGCAAAGAAGATAACATGCAAAATCTAAAAATGTGCTTTGCAACATTTTTCTTTCTGCCAATGCCATTTTCCCCTCTGTTCCCTGGGCAGCCTTTTCTTTAGGAATTGTATTCTGCTTTTCTCACCCAAGTGCAAAAGAAAACCTTGGAAGCAGAAGCCTTTCATTGCCTTCTGAGTAGCTGAGCCAAATAAAGGTGATGATCTGGAAACCAAAATGCTCGGATCCTAGTTCTGCCTGTGCCGTGAACTTGACCTTGATCTGGAACAGGTCACTTGTCCAATCAAACCCTGCATTTCTCCAGCTAGAAAGCAAGGGAGTTGAACTGGATTGGTCTTGGTGTTCTCACCCAGCATGAAATGTGGTTGCTGTCTACCTCAATGAAATCCGTTTTTTAATCCAGCAGTTCCACGGTTTGTTACTGCAGCCTCCTCTAGTAGCTGTCTGGTCCTGTATGGTTTGCATTAGCCTCCCTGCACCAGCAAGCTCTAGCGGGGGACAGAAACGGCTCGAGCCCATCTGGCTCTTTTAAAGGGAGCTGTGCCTTGCCCCTCACCTATCAGCACCCACACCCACCCCACCCTCACTCTATGGGAAAATGCTCTCTCCAACTACTGAGACAGCCTGTGTCCACTAGATCAACGGCCCGGATTGTAGGAATTTAGGTATTTTCTTTCAAAAAAAAAATTACAATAAAATATCATTGACACCAACCCTAATTTAAGTTATGTGCAGGATTTTACTTAAATCCACAAAAGCAATGAGAACCAGACCTGGGCCTGCGAAAAGGGCCAGACACAACGGCTTGGATTATGGCACAAGGATCTGCTTCAGTTTGGAGGCTGAAGATTGTTCTCTCTCTTGTGGCTCTGTGAGGCCCTTAACATCACTTAAGAATAATTGACTTGGGGGAACTGAATGTCGTGAATGTGTACATTGGCTTCTGCGTCTCCAAAAGTTTGCTTTAAAGGAGCTCGAATTCCCTGAATCACTGAGCACGGAATCTCTCCCCAGAACAAGCTTCAAGTGTTGATTTTGAGGTGGTTTACTGTGCTCCTCTGGCTGCTCCCATATGTGATCAGCTAATTAAGACCTGCTTGGGGCTTGTCTGAATCACCTTAGTGACCCGCTGTTGGTGGGGGGTGGTCCACACACTTGCAGGTAGAGAAACATCAAACACCTGGCCTGGATCTGTGACTTTTACCACTCCATGACCTTGGGCCAGGTGTTTTACCCCTCTGGGTCCTGCTCAGCTGCTTTTTCTGTAAAATGTGGCAGATAATCCCTGCCATGAAGCCCTCATGGGACTGAACTGCTGCTAGACCTCTTCTCCCCTCCCCAGCGTGCTCTATGACATCTGTGGGCAGCCTTGGCTATGTCCAAGTCCACCTGGTTCTCTTGTGTCTTGAAGACTTGGCAACAGCTTTTCCTGCTTCTGACAACAACCCACCTCTTTTGCTTGGTGAACTTGTACTTGTTCTTCCAGATTCAAATGAAGTGTTTTCTCCCCGGGTAGTTTTTCTTGACATTTCAGGCTTAGATACCCCTATTCTGTGCTCCTCTGACACCCTGTGTTTACATTTGTGATAGCACGACGCTCTCAGACTCTCCTGTCATGATGTGTTTCCAGCACTCCATCCCCCGTGTGGTGGCAAATGCTCTTCTAGGCATATTATAGTTGGCAAATGAAAGTGAAGACTGTATCTTATTTCAGCACATCAGTGGTGAAAAGCTCCTGCCAGTGAGCTGAGTGAAGGAAGAGGAGGAGAAAAAACAAAACTTAGTGATGATCTACTGTAAGCCAGTACACTTTAGGTATTTTACCTCATTTAACCTCTTCAGATTCGAATGATGTATATGGTAGCAGTGTAATTTGAAAGGGGAAGAAATTGAATCTCAGAGATTGTAAGTATCTTACCGCATCAGTTGGATCCTTCAGGAAGCAGACCCCAAGACAGCATTAGTAGTGCAAGTCTCCTGTGTTTTGTGTTTGTTGTGCATGGGAGCAGAGTAGACGGGTGTGTGTGTGGGGGGGGTGCTTTTGAAAGATAAAACAGGAAGGAAGCAGCATTAAGCAGGGAAATCCTTCAGACAGCACCGTGGGTCTGAGGCATGTAAAAACAAAGAGGTAGGGACACAGAATTTGACACAGAGCCCAAGAGCACGGTGCAGATATGATAAAATATCAGATAATTCAGCAAGGACCTCCGGAGCAAAGATTGACCACTACAGGTGCTGAAATTGGGTAGAAATGGTCATACTTTAGTATCCCCATCATGCTCAGAAGCTGGGACAGGTACCGAAGGCATTGCAGCTGGAAGTTCTCAGCTAACCGTGTTCCTTGCCACATTTAATCTAGATACTCCAACAAAGCCATGATTTGAAAGTGGGTCAGCCGACTTTAAAGTCCATTTTCTTCTACTACACTACACTTCTGAAACTTAAGAGACCTCCTGTTACATATCCCGAAATAAAGCTTTAAAGATCAAATGTGTGACCAAGATGTAGCATAATACCAACATAAATATGACATGGAAATTTGAGGTCCTATGTAAAATAAGATACAAGGTGACCTTCTAGTTCACAATCTTGCTTCCATTACTCTGTTTCCTCTCTCTTGAAACTGTCTTGGCAGGACCTACAGGGATAATATAATACGCTGAATGATTAAAAGTTGTTAAAACCCCAGATGATTGAATCCACTGATTAAGCAACTATATGGACCTCCAAATCACATAACAGGCTCTAATGGTTGCCAAGTGTTGTAACCCTGGGCTGGAAAGGCAAGGGATTTATACAAGCTGGATTGCTTCTCATGCTTCCTTCACCAGGGCTTGATTTGAGCCAAGTCTTGATTAACCATGACCTCATCATCATTGTAGACGTCCTGGGACTGCAACCTTTCAACCTCCTCCATCGATAGCCACTAGAGGGCTATCGGAGTGGAATGACACGGGAACCATCACAGTATGAATTCTCTGTAGTAGTCAGAAAACTACAAATCAATACAAAAACCTCCTCTTTCAATCCAGCTCTCTTTCAGATCTTTAAAAATAGCTACTGATAAGACATCAAAGAGATCGAGATGAGTTCAGATGATTCTGATGCTCAATTTTGTAAAGCCAGATCTAGGAATGGTGATAGATAAAGTCTCCATCACTCTACTTCTTAGATCCCAACCTAGAGCTAATAAGTGTCTCTTGGGATGGAGCCCAGATGATACTCATCTCAAAAGAATGAGCAGACTGGTGGCTGGCACCAGAATCTTGACCCCTCTCCTAGACTATACTAATCTTAAAAGCTCTAGTCCCAAAGTCAAGTCACTTGTCTTGTTTAAAGACTAATATCCAGTCCAGCGGTCTGTTAGAATTATAGGAAGTCATATAGCTCTTCAAATCAACATGTTGGGGGCTGGCCGAACTGGTGCTGAGCTCCCCATCCCTGGAGGTACTCAACCAGAGGCAAGAAAGTCATCTCTCAGGTAGGCTGTGGATGAGAGTCCTGTAGAGAAGAGGAGGTTTGAAGCCATAAGTTGTCTTGTAGCTCTGGAGGTAAACCTCTAATAAAGATGGGCAAAAACAATCCAGTAGGAAAAAATGACCCTAATTCATGCCTAATACCATATCTGCCAACATCTTTCTTCAGATCATGCTCTTATCTTTAGGCATTTATCTTCTAAGTTATAAGTATGATTGCATCACTCAATTGTTAAAATCAGCAATAACCCCTTTGTATAGTTCTCTGTGATCCATCCCAACTATAAAACCTTTCCAGTCTGATATTCTATCGCTCACATTCCTTGTCTGATCTCAGAGCATGACATAAACTTGGGTGCCACCTACATTAGCTCTGTATTGCTTTGTAACCAATTAACCTAAAGTGACTTACAACAATAAGCATGTATTATCTCACAGGAATTCAGAAATGGTTAGCTGTATGGTTCTGACCTCTCGTGAGGTTGCAGGAAAGGTGCCAGTCTGGGCTGTGGTTATCTGAGTGCTCGGTGGGGCTGGGGAATCTGCTTCAGGACAGCTTTCTCACATGGCCTGGTTGTTGCCAGAAGGCCTCAGTTCCTTTTCATGGGGGCTTCTCCATGAGCTGCTTGAGCACCCTCACAGCATGGCGATTGGCTTCCTGTAGAGTGCAAAATCCAAGAGGGACCAAGACCAATGCCATGATGTTTTTTATGGTCTAGCCTTAGAAATCACACTCAGTCATTTCGGCAGTATTTTATAGGTTACGCAAGCGAGCTCTTCTCAATATGATAAGGGATTACACAAAAGCATGAATACCAGAAGGCAGAGATCAGTGGGGGGGGTTTTGGAGGCCAGTTGTCATGCCTGTAACTTGGAATGTGCTGTTCCTTTTGCCTTGATTGATCTTGCGTCTTCTCTATCCCTTTCCTGTCCATCTGTATAGAATCATCTCGAATGCCACGAACTTTGTGGATTCTTCTCTCAATCTATAAACAGAAATAATCATTTTCTCTGTTTCATTATTCTGCATGTGCCTATCCAATTTTCCCAGCAACATTTATTGAATGGGGCTTCCTTTCCCCAGTGTTTATTGTCTGCTTTGTCACAGATCAGTTGGCTGTGTGTGGATGGTTTTATATCTGAGTTCTTTGTTCTATTGGTCTATGTCTCTTTATTTTCTTTTCTGTTTTTCCATAGCACTTTGGACATATCTCATAAAATGATGCATTTTATTATAAAGTACAAAGTCTATATTTTTCTACCAAGAGGTATGTAAAAGAAAGTGCCATATGTTATTTAGTGTTTATAATACTAAGTTAGGTTTTGGCAAATAATAGGTGCTTAGGGAATATTTTAATGAATTAATCTTATTTTTCTCATCTGATCATCTCTAATCTTGTTTGAAGCCAAAATTAATACTAATAAAAAACAAAGTATGAAACAATACCTGAGATAGGTTTACATTTGGTGCCTTTTACTCTAAGTATAACTTTTAATAGGAAATAACTTTCTGCAAGGAAAACTTGGGATAAAATGGAATTTATCACTGTTTAAACAGGAAAAAGATCTAGAAGTCATGTTGCCCTAATCTGTCCTTTTGAAAATGGGAAAAATTAAGGCCTCATCTGTCTTTTTTTGAGACAGGATCTTGCTTTGTTGCCCAGGCTGGAGAGTGAAGAGTTCTGTGATCATATTTCACTGTAGCCTCAAACTCCTGGATTCAATTATCCTCCCACCTCAGCCTCCAGAGTAGCTGGGACTACAGCAACTTTTTTTTTTTTTTTTTTTTTTTACAGATGGGGTCTCACTATGTTGCCAAGGCTGATCTTGAACTCCTGGCCTCAAGCATCCTCCTAAAGTGCAGGGATTATAGGTCTGAGCCACTGTGCCTAGCCTAGCCTGAGGCCCCATTCTAACACATATATTTTCATGGCAGAAACTAAAAAAAGGAATTAATTAACCTTGACAAAAATAGGACAATTAAATAGCTTGAGTAGATTTAGCTTTTATTTTTTATCACTTTGATAACCTCAAATCTCTAATCTCATCCCCCCCCCCAAGTCTTCCTTGAAGAACTAGAAATAGAATGCATAACTGGAATGGGTCAGAATGACTAGGAAAGCAGATACTAACCTCAAAACATGAACAGAAGACTCAGGCATTTGGTACAAGGCATAGGTAGATAAGATCTCTTAAAAGAAAGAACACTTAGATAAAACCTCATTCACTTCTTCAATTCCAGTGTTCTCTGTTCTCCATGCAGGATCCTAACTTCCAGAGAGGGGTATATATTCTCTAAAGATGAAAAAAATAAATGCAATGGCAAAGGCTTCACTAAGTAATCAAGACCAAAATTTAGCAATAAAACTAGGAATGGGGAATAGAGGAAATTGGAAAGGGGACAGAGAATACTAACTTTTTCGAAGTCAATCTCGAATTTAAGCTGTGTTTTTTTTTCTCTGCATAGATCAGGGCTCCTTTAAAACCCTTGTCTCATTTATCTGTGACCCTCACCACCTAAAATCGGTGTAAGTAGTTCTCATTGTCAATGGACTGTGTTAATATCAATGTGAGTTTTCAGATGTTCCTAGGTAAGAAGGAAGGTAAGATACCTGTGGATGAAGAGAACTCTACTGCAAATAGCCCCGTTGCACCAAACCTACCACGGAGGTGTTGGCAGGGCATTTGCTGTTGGCATAGCAACAGTGACATACATCTGTATCACTGTTTGATTCGAGTTTGCCAATAAGTTCCCTGAGGACCACTTCCCCCATCCTCATTGTGTCCCATGTCACTGCAGCAACTAATACTCAGCACAGATGTTTTCAATTGTTTCTTGTTGAACCCACCCAGGGAAGATAAGTAAATTGCTTCAGCATTTGCACTTTCAGGCTACTTACACAATAGACTGAAGTCATTCTTAGATTTTTTTCTGAGACTGGAAACCATCATAAAGTTATGGAATATTCAAGGGCTTGGAAGAGCCCTTAAATGACTCATATACAATGTTGTCGGGACCAAAGCAATGGTTCTCGGCCCTGCTGAATATTAGAATAACCTGGGGAACTGACAGCTCTATCTCAAGTCAAAGAAATCAGAATCCTTGGAGGTGGGGCAGGGGCATATTTTTACATTCTCTTCAGGTTATTATAATATGCATTTGGGGTTGAGAATCACAAGATCTAATGATATGTAGGGCTCAAAGAGAGTATGAGAATAAACCAAGTTCACACAGGGAATTAGTGCAAAGTTCTAAACCCCAGGTTTTCTGGCTTCCAATGTGATCTTCTTTCCAATACGCCATGATTATGAACTTGGTAATTACTTAATTGTGTCTATTTGCTCAATTCATAGAGATGACACAATACATTTTAAGACCTCTTTCTCTGAGTAATGACCCTTAGACATCCAAGATTCTCAGTCACCAGAATATTGGGCTCCATTATTTGCTAAGAATTGGACTGAATTTATTAATTTTGAGAGACAACAGAACCCATAAAAAGTGAAGTGGACTGGAAGTCATGTAAAAGCAGGTTCTAGTATCAGCACGGCGTTAGACCAGCCATGCAACTTAGGTTGAACAGCGTTGAGTCTGGGACTGCTGTTCTCCATCCTGGCTGCGTACCAGAATCGCCTTTGTCAGCTTAAAAGATCCAAAAGCTCTGACCCCACTCCAGATGTTTGCATTTAGGAAATCCACAGCATATTTTAGAAGATTCTCAAGTGATCCTGATGTCCACCCCCTAGTTGGAAATCTCTGTGTTAGTGATCTTCAGAGGCCTTTTTTAACCAGTTCTGATACTCTTTGTTCAAATGATTTTTATGGCTATGTTTTATACTCTAAGTTTTTTATTTTTTTTCTTAACAGCAGTTTTATTGAGATACATTTTGTGTACCACCCAGTTGACCTATTTAAGGTGTACAGTTCAATGATTTTCGTACATTCACGTATGTACAACCATCACTGGAGTCTTTACTCACCCAGAAAGAAACTGTACACACTTCAGCTATCACCTCTCTGATTCCTAGGCTACCCCCATCTCTAGGAAACCACTAATCTTTCTGAATCTGTAGGGGTCCCTATTCTGGATATTTCTCATGAATGGAATGATATATTATATGGCTTCTTTCACTTTGCAAAATGTTTTCAAAATTCATACATGTTGCAGCATGTATCAGTAATTTAAGCCTTTTACATTTTTATTATAAAATAAGTAATTTATATTTATGATGGTACAAAGTAATGTTTTATATATATATGCAATGTGTAATGATTAAATCAAGCTAACATATCACCTCAAATATGTATCATTTTTTGTGATGAGAACATTTGAAATTTATTCTCAGCTATTTTGAAATATACAATACATTATTGTTAACTAGTCACCATGTGTTGCAATAGATCTTAAAAAACTTATCCCTCCTGTTCACTTGAAACTTTGTACCCTTTAACCAACATCTCCCCATCGCCCTCTCCCCAGCCTCTGGTAACTACCATTCTGTTCTTTTCTGAGTTTTAGATTCCACATATAAGTAAGCTCATGCGGTATTTGTCTTTATGGTATCTGGCTTATTTCTCTTTGCATAATGTCTTCCAGGTTCATCCATTTGTCTCAAATGACAGAATTTCGTTCTTTTTGAAGGCCAAATAGTATTCCGTTGTGTATAATACCACATTCTCCTTATCAATTCATCCATCGATGATGGTCGCTTAGGTTGATTCCAGGTCTTGGCTATTGAGAATGCCGCAATGAACACGGTAGTGCGGTTATCTCTTTAACATATTGATTTTAATTCCTTATGATATATACCCAGAAGTGGGATTGCCGGATCATATAATAATTCTGTTTTTAGTTTTTGTAGGAATTTCTATATAGTTTTCCATAATGGCTATACTAATTTACATTCCCATGTACAGTGTACAGGGTTCCTTTTTCTCCACATCCTCACCAACACTTATTTTTCTTCATCTTTTTGAAAATAACCATCCTGGCAGGTGTGAAGTGATATTGCATTGTACTTTTAATTTTCATTTCCCTAAAGATTAGTGATGAGCATTTTTTCATGTATCTGTTGGCAATTTGCATGTCCTCGGTTAAGTAATGTCTATTCAGAGCACAAGAGGTGGACTCCCTTTTACCACAACCTCTCCCACAAGGATGACATTAACCCATTCACGAGGGCTCCACTCTAATGGACAATTCACTGCTTATTAGACCCTCCCTACATTTCAGTACTGTCGCGTTGGGAATTGAGTTTCTAACACAGGGATTTGGGGAACATATTCAAACCATAACAAACAGTTTTGCTGAAGAAAGTATTCTTAGTTGACAGATTTTTAAATTTTCTTCAGCACTTTGAATATATTATCCCACTGTCTCCTGGCCTGAAGGATTTTTGCTGATAAATCTGCTGATAGCCTTATGGAGACTCTATAATGCATGCTTTTTTATCTCTGTTTGCTTTCTGAATTGTCCTTGAGTTTTGATAGTGTGTTGCATGTGTTGGTGAATTCCTCTTTGGCTTGAATTTTACTGGGCACATCTGTACTCCCTGTACCTGGATGTTGGCATCTTTCCCAGACTTGGAAAGTTGTCAGCCATTATTTCTTTAAATATGCTTTCTGGCTCTTTCTCTCATTTTCTTCCATGATTTCTATTATGTAAATCTTAGTTTTCTTGATGGCGTCCCATAATTGCCATATGTCCTCTTAATTTTTCTTTTTGCTTCTCTGACTAGATAACTCCAAAGGTTCTGTTTTTGAGCTCACTGACTCTTCTACTTGACCAAGCTTGCTATTGAAGCTTTCTATTGAATTTTTCAGTGTAATCATTGTATTCTCCATCTCTAGGATTTCTACTTTCTTAGAAAAATATCTCTATTTTTTTGTCAAATATCTCATTTTGTTCATGTATTTTCCAAATTTTATTTAATTTTTTATGTATGTATATTTCATAATTCTCTTAACCATAAGAGGATTATTCTGAATTCTTTATTTCATAGATCTCCATTTCTTTAGAGTCAATTATTGGAGCTTCGTTAGTTTCTTTTGGTGGTATCATGATTTCCTGTTCTATATAACCCCTGTGTACTTTTGAGCAGATAGCTACCTCTATGTCCATGCATTTGAGGAGTCAGCTACCTCTTCTGGCCTTTGTGGTGTTCTTTGGCAGGGATAGACTTTCATTATTTAGTGTAGCCTGTGATTCTGGAAGGGCTAGCTGGTAATGACCCTGGGCAGGCAGAACTCACTGTTGGGTTCTTTAGGTGACTGGGTTACTGCCTTATCTCTGAGGTTGGGGTCAATTGCTTCCTGGGTTCTGTTGTCCAGTGAGACCTCTGGCTTGGCTTTACAATCAGGCAAAGCTGCTGGCTAGGCACTGCAATTGTCTCTGATCAGGCAAGGTTGCAGGGTGTATTCCCGCACTGGAAGGTAACTATTTGATTTCTGCAGCTGGAAAAGGATGAAGACTTGGCTTTTAGGTTAGGCACAGTTGCTGCTAGGGATGAACAAGTCGAGAGGGTATGCTCCATAGAATTCAAAATTGAGATGTGTCTCCCTGCCTGGGCGAGGTCTTGGAGTGAGGTCTGAATCTGGACTGAGCTACTGTTTGGATTCCCAGGTCAGAAAGTTCCAGCCCTTTCACTCTGTAGAAATCCTCAGTGATGATTGTCTCCCTACCTTGGAGTGGCCTTTTAATAGACCTTAAGGCAGGGCCAAGCTGATGTTTGGACTCTCAGGTTGGGCAGATCTAGCCTCTGTGTTATACCAAAATGTACAAAGTCCTCCCTGAATGGGTGAGGCTCTGAGGCCGGTCATCTAGGGACTGAGGTCACACTGAACTTCCTACTGTGCTTCCAGGAGCAATCAGCTCAGCTTAACAAATGAGCTGTGTTGTTGGCTGGTATCTCTGATTGGGTATCATCACTGGCAGTAACACAGCTACCACCAAGACCAACATACGCATCACTGTGAGCTCTGTCCCTTTCTTTGTTTCTACCTGACCCCAGATAGTCTGGCCTTGCCATTACCTCCAGGGTTCCCCACGAGCTGAGAGAGGAGTGGGCTTCCTGGGAAGCCTCTCAGAATGCTATAGAAGCTGGATGTTCATTTCTAGTTCTTTTTTCCCCCACTGTAGATACCATGGGTCCAGAGGAATCCTTTCAGGTCTATGCCCTGCCTTCAAAATAAAGCCATGAATAAGAAAATAAAAGAGGAGAAAAGGAAAGAAAATAAGAGAGAAGCAAAGAAACTTACCCCTTTGCCATTTGTTTCTCCACATTTGACTTCCCTCCACCACATACCTGCTTATGTTTATTTTCTAGAATCTTTAGGCAGTTGTTTTTCGTATTTTGTCTAAAATGTATCATTTAGGAGTTGATCTTCAGAAAGCTTATACTATCAAAACTATAAGTAGAAGGCATAGGGAATTTTCTAAGCATACCTTATTACTGGCTTTTTTTTTAAAAAAAATGCTCCTCTTCTTAAGTAGAAAGACTTTGTTTCTGCCTGAAACAGACTAAATTCTAAACCCAGTAATATCATATTTTTTGCCATGTGATTTTAAGTGAGTTATTTAATGTTATTCAATCTCAGTTTCCTCCTCCTAAAAAGAGAGGACTTGATGTGAGAATTAAAGAGTGCAGATAAAGTGCCCAGGACAATGTCTGGCACACGATTGGGGCTTAGTAATATCAGCCCAGTTTTTTCTGTGGAAAGGAATTGAACTATTACAGCTGGTGATTATGTGGCTACTGCATTTGAAGGCAGTAAAACCAAAGTCTGAATTATCTGGGTTGATAAGATTATCTAGATAACTCCTAAATCTCCCTGACACTTTGTACCGGGGATACCGAGACACCCAACTCTCAAAGATAATCTTCTGAAAAGCAATCTTCTGCGAAGTAACTCTGAAAGACTCTTTGTGCTAGCAAACAATACCCAAAGTGTGCCTTCCAGAGAGACAGTATGGTAAAGCAGCATGTTAATCTTGCCCCCAATCCTATTTCATGTCTTCCGGACCTTGCAGAGACGAGAGAGGTAGAAACAATTGGTCCATTGAGAATCACAGGCTGACCTCCAGCTGAGACCTCTACCTGGGTGACTACATTTGGATGGAGAACAAGTGCTTTGGCCCCAGCCGAAGGTTGTTTCCTGTTCCCGAGTGAGGCTGGCTGTACTTCAGTTATGAACTCTTCTGGCAAAACTGTGACACTGAAAAAGACATTAAAAGTCCCCTCCCATTCAGGGTTTAATGAATGGTCACACAGGAACAAACTTCTTCCCACTCTGGGGAAAGGAGGAGATTGGCAGCTGGCCACTCCCAGGCAGCCAGCTCTCAGTCATTTGAGGACCTCAGCCGTGCACCTGTGCCAGCAAGCTGGCAGCTGGCCTTAGAGCGTCCCGGCTGTAACTGAACTTGCTTACCAAGTTATTTCCTGAAATGCTTCAAAACCATAAAACTCTTCTTTACACATTTACTAAGGTATCATTGACACACAAGAATTACATATATTTAATATGTACAACTGGACATTTTGATATATGTATACATTGTGAAAGGATCACAATCAAGCTAATTCACATACTCATCACTTCATACAACTACCCCCTCTCTGTCTTTCTCTCTCTCCTTTTGTATGCTGAAAATACTTCAGATCCATTCTCTTAGCAAGTTTCAAGTAGAGTATTACAAACTATAGTTACGGTGCTGTACATTTGATCTCCAGAATTTGTCTTATAACTGAAACATTGTACGCTTTGACCAACATCTCCCCCTTTACCCCTGCCCCCTCACCCCTGGAAAATATCATTCTGTACTTTCCTTCTATGGGTTTTAGTATTTGGGATTCCACACGTGAGATCCCCTGTGCAATATTTGTCTTTCTGGGTCAGGATTATTTCATTTAGCACCATGTCTTCTGTGTTTGTCCATGTTGTTGCAAACGGCAGGATTTCCTTCTTTTTTTTTAGGTCTGAATAATATTCCATAGTGTGTATGTCACATTTATCCATTCATCTGTCAATGGCCGCCAATGTTGATTCCATAACTTTGCTATTGTGATTAAGGCTGATTTCGTTTCTTTTGGACACATACCCAGAAGTGGGATTGCTTGATCTTATGGTAGTTCTATTTTGAATTTTGTAAGTAACCTCCATACTTTTTCCCATAATGCTGTACTAATTTACATCCCCATCAACAGTGTGCAAGGGTTTCCTTTTCTGCACATCCTTGCCAACACTTACGCTTTTAGTCTTTTTGGTAATATCCATTCTAACAGGTATGAAGTGACTTTCGTTGTGGTTTTGATTTATTTCCCTTTTTATATACTCATCGGTCATTTGTATGTTGTCTTTGTAGAAATGTCTGTTTGGGTCTTTTGCCCATCTTTTAATCAGATTATTTGTGTGGTATGAGGTTTTTTGCTAGTGAGTTATGAGTTCCTTATGTATTTTGGATATTAACCCCTTATCAGATGTATATACAAATATACAAATATTTTCTTACACTCTATAGGTTGCCTTTTCAAGCTATTGGGTGTTGCCTTTGCTGTGCAGAAGTTTTTTAGATTCATGGAACACACAACCTCTTGTCTATTTTTGCATTTGTTGCCTGTACTTTTGGGCTTATATCCAACAAACTATTCTTACCAATGTTAAGAAGCCTTTTCTCTATGCATAAACTCTTCTTGTACCCTCAAAATATCCTTAGCTATTGCTAGAGCATCTGTTGATTTATTTATTCAGTATTGTCATCTTTTTCTTGTCACTTTTATAGCTACCATTTGTTGAGTAATGCTGTGTGCCAGGTACTTCCCTTTTGTGAATAGTACTTTATAAAACATTCAAAAACATTCTGGGCCAGGCGTGGTGGCTCATGCCTGTAATCCTAGCACTCTGGGAGGCCGAGGCGGGCAGATTGTTCAAGCTCAGGAGTTCGAGACCAGCCTGAGCAAGAGCAAGACCCCGTCTCTACTAAAAATAGAAAGAAATTAATCGGACAACTAAAAATATATAGAAAACATTAGCCGGGCATGGTGGCGCATGCCTGTAGTCCCAGCTAGTCAGAAGGCTGAGGCAGTAGGATCGCTTGAGCCCAGGAGTTTGAAGTTGCTGTGAGCTAGGCTAATGTCACGGCACTCACTCTAGCCCGGGCAACAGAGTGAGACTC
>CAUYSK010005494.1:0-21404 GCA_963575035.1 Avahi laniger | reverse complement strand
ATTTAGGGGTACAAGTTGAATTCCATTATACGTATATATTGTATAGTAGTGGAGTCTGGGCTTTTGGTGTACTCATCATCCAATTAGTGTACCCTGTACTCCATAGGTACTTTCTCATCCCGCACCCCTTCCAGCTTCCCTTCTTAAGAATCACCAGTGTCCATTGTACCAGTCTATATGTCCTTATTGTTGCCATAGTTTAGTTCCCACTTGTAAGTAAGACCATTTGGCATTTATTTTTCTGTTCCTGAGTTACTTTGCTTAGGATAATGGCCTCCACTTCCATCCAAGTTGCTGCAAAAGACATTATTTCATTCTTTCTTATTGCTGAGTGGTACTCCATGGGGTATGTGTGTGTGTGTGTGTGTGTGTGTGTATGTGTGTGTATATCATAGTTTCTTTATCCGTTCATTAGTTGATGGTCATTTAGGTTTATTCCATGTCTTTACAATTGTGACTTGTGCTGCAATAAACATATGAATGGAGGTATCTTTTTGATATAATGATTTTGTTTCCTCTAAGTAGACACCATGTAGTGGGATTACAAGATCAAATGATAGATCTATTTTTAGTTCTTTCAGAAATCTCCATATTGATCTCCATAGAGATTGTACTAATTTACATTCCCAAGAACAATGGGAATCAGTGTTCCATTGTATCAGTGTTCCATTTTCACCACAACCACTGAGCAAGATTATCTATTATAAGAAAACTCCTTATGAGTTTGAGAACTCACATTTTTACCTCTGGTAATCTAGCATGATATAATTTGCACAAATTATTTAGTCTTATTTTTGTAGTTTTCTAGAATGGCAAAGACTGAAATTGCTCAGAAATTAATTAAACTGTGGTCTTTCTCTTTCCCAAGGTTCTTTTAGAGCAAGATATATTTCATCATTCCTTGATGGCTTGTTGTTTGGAAATTGTGCTTTTTGCCTACAGCTCACCTCGTACATTTCCTTGGATTATTGAAGTTCTCAATTTGCAACCATTTTACTTTTATAAGGTGAGAAGAGGGCAAAGTTCCGTTATGGTGTACTCATATAAACCTTATATTTATCTTAGTGCTGAAGAGACACTGTTGTAATGTCTGGAAAATATTTCCAGATGTGTTCTGAAAATATACGTTCCTTTTGAGTGAAATCCAGAACAAAAAGGAGAGTATGTAGGTATCAGTAAATTAAGCCAATCTCACAGCTTCAGTGCCTTTTCTTTCGCTGACTTGCAAATATGACCTGGAAATAAGTACTTAACTTCAAAGTTTCCATATGTGTGAATGAAAATCATAATCCCATTAAACAGGTGCAGCATAATGAAGAACAAAAAACCACTTTCTACCAGGAGAAAGAAAAGGCCTAAAATTCATTGTGATGATGGTCTAACTAAAGAAACTGTAATAACAGATTCTGCTTCTTCCCCAAATTTGAGCTAATTCAGTGTAGATGAATTATTTACCTTGCCTTTTTTTTTTTTTTTTGCTGGAACTACTTTTATTAACCTTTTTCTGTAGAATATGTAGAATGTAGATATCACATCTATTGAGCTATGTCATCACAGTCAATAACATTTAATCATCACAATCAATAACATTTAATGTTACCTAGTATCCAGATTTAAGACTAATGCTACTATTATGCCTATTGGCATGATTTAGTTAATATTTAGTCATCTGGGCTACTTTCAAACTACTGATGCAGATTATTAGAAAGCTTCTCTGTTTGAATTGTTGACTGCATGTGATTAAAATATAGTGATTCTATATACCTATTTTAATGTTGATATGTGTACTTAGCTTTTGCCATTAGGAAAAGTTTAGTTTTTGCCCACAACCTAATAGCAATTTTTTTTTTTTTTTTTTTTTTTTGAGACAGAGTCTCACATTCTTGCCCTGGCTAGAGTGAGTGTCATGGCCAGCCTATCTCACAGCAACCTCAGACTCCTGGGCTCAAGCAATCCTACTGCCTCAGCCTCCCAAGTAGCTGGGACTACAGGCATGCGCCACCATGCCGGGCTAAATTTTTCTATATATTTTTAACTGTCCAATTAATTTCTTTCTATTTTTGGTAGAGACAGGGTCTCGCTCTTGCTCAGGCTGGTCTCGAACTCCTGAGCTCAAACAATCCGCCCACCTCGGCTTCCCAGAGAGCTAGGATTACAGGCGTGAGCCACCGCGCCCGGCCAGCAATTTGTTTTTATTTGTAGCATCCTTATTTTATTCAAGGAGCTAAATGCTGGCTGGGTGTGGTAGCTCACGATGTCATCCTAGCACTTTGGGAGGCCAAGGCAGAAGGATCACCTGAGGCCAGGAGTTCAAGACCATTCTGGGCAATAGCAAGAAACCATCTTTACAAAAAATAGAAAAATGAGCTGGCCGTGAGGCATATGACTGTAGTCTCAGCCACTTGGGAGGCTAAGACAGGAGGATCACTTGAGCCCAGAAGTTTGAGGATGCTGTGAGCTATGATGATATCACTGCACTCTAGCCCAGGCAACAGAGTGAGACCCTGTCTCAAAAAAAAACCAAACAAGCTTAATGCCTTTGTTTTTAATCACATAAATGATACATACTCATTGAAGAAAAACAGAAGATACACATTAATATAAATATTAAAATCACATATTATAATCTAATTGTTAATCAGTATTAGTATTTTTTGTGCATATACTTATACTTTGTTCTAGATATTTTCCCTTATTAAAATGGAATTATATATAAGGAAAGTTACTGTAAGTAGTTTATTCATTCTATTCTTTTGAGATATTAGGAAGAATAGTTGGAAAGGAGCAGTACATTCGAAATAGAACTGGGGCCGGGCCCGGTGGCTCACGCCTGTAATCCTAGCTCTCTGGGAGGCCGAGGCGGGTGGATTGTTTGAGCTCAGGAGTTCAAAACCAGCCTGAGCAAGAGCGAGACCTTGTCACTACTAAAAATAGAAAGAAATTATTTGGACAACTAAAAATATATAGAAAAAATTAGCCGAGCATGGTGGCACATGCCTGTAGTCCCAGCTACTCCGGAGGCTGAGGCAGGAGGATCGCTTGAGCCCAGGAGTGTGAGGTTGCTGTGAGCTAGAATGACGCCATGGCACTCTAGCCCGGGCAACACAGTGAGACTCTGTCTCAAAAAAAAAAAAAAATAGAACTGGACTGGCAACCCAACAGCTGACTTCTACCACTGTTGGGCTATTGACCAATTTCCACCTATCAGTGCCACAAGTTTTCATATATAAAATAAAACATGAAAAACAGAAATGTGGGTGAAAAATATTTTGAAGACCTTAAAGCTCATTTATAAATTAGAAGATATTAGTAAGCCACAGAATTATGATTCACAGGTGGCATCAGTTCTTTGTCAAGGAATAAACCCAGAGTTGAATTGACTGCTTGAAACCACATTGTCTTCTCAATTTTCTCCTCTCCAGGTTATTGAGGTGGTAATTCGCTCAGAGGACGGTCTCTCAAGGGACATGGTGAAACACCTGAATAGCATCGAAGAACAGATTTTGGAGAGTTTAGCATGGAGTCATGATTCTGCACTATGGGAGGCCCTCCAGGCTTCTGCAAACAAAGTTCCTACTTGTGAAGAAGTGAGTTAGGACAAGGCTGATAATCCCATCATTTAAAAGATAGCTTTATCAAGATATAATTACATACTATACAATTCACCTATTTAAAGTATACAATTCAGTGATTTTTAGTATATTCATAGATATGTGCCACCATCACCACAGTCAATTTTAGAACATATTCTTCATTTCAATAAGAAACCCACATCCTTCAGCTATCACTTCCCTATGTACCATCTTCTCCCTAGTTCTGCGTAACCGCTAATCTACTTTCTATTGCGTAAATTTATCTGTTTCTCTACATTTTATATAAATGAAATCATAAAAATATGATCCTTTGTGACTGGTTTCTGTCACTTAGCATGATGTTTTTAAGGTTCATCTGTGTTGTAGCACCTATCAGCATTTCATGTCCTTTTATTGCCAAATAATATTCAATTGTATGGTTATGCCACACTTTATTTATTCGTACATTAATCAATAGACAGTTGGATTGTTTCCAACTTTTGGCTATTATGAATGATGCTGCTATGAACATTCAGGCACAAGTTTTTATGTGGACATATATTTTCATTTTTCTTGGGTATATAAGTGGAATTGCTGGGTCATGTGATAACTTTCTTTAAACTTTCGGAGAACTGTCAGATTGTTTTCTAAAGTGGCTGCACCATTAATACTGTTTCCATCAGACTGTTTTCTAAAGTGGCTGCACCATTAATTCACCACCATCAGTGTATAAAGATTCCAATTTCTCCACCTCCTTGCTAATGCTTGTTTTTATTGGTCTTTTTGATTCTAGGGATCCTAGTGGGTATGAATTTATAGCTCATTGTGGTTTTGATTTGCATTTCCCTAATGGCTCATGATGTTGAACATCTTTTCAAGTACATAATTGGCCTTTTGTATATCTTCTTTGGAGAAATGTTCATTCAAATCTTTTGCCTATTTTTTAATTGGATTATTTTTATTATTGAGTTGTAGATCTAATTTATGTATTCTAGATATAATTCCCTTATCACATACATGATTTGCAAAACTTTTCTCCCATTCTCTAAATTTTCTTTTCATTTTCTCGATCATGTCTTTTAGAACACAAAAATTTCTAATTTTGATGAAGTCTAACTTACCTATTTTTAATTTTGCTTGTGCTTTTGGTCTCATATCTAAGAAACCATTAATCTCATCATTTTTTAATTTTCAAATGTGTATGTAAAGGGTCTAACACTTCATCAGTGGTATTTACGATAAAAAAGACAAACGTTTGTGCCAAACGTACACAAATCACACATTAAACAGTTCAGTATCCTGTGAGAAATTGAGGTATTTACTCTACTTCTTCTGTTATTCTCTTGTAACTCCTGTGGTTTTTTTGGGTGTTTGTTTGTTTGTTTGTTTGTTTGTTTGAAGACATGGTCTTCCTTTGTTGCCTGGGCTGGAGTGCAATGGTGTCATCATAGCTCACTGTAACTTCAAAACTCTTGGGCTAAAGCCATACTCTTGCCTCAGCCTCCTGCATAGTTGGGACTACAGGCGTACATCACCATGCATGGCTAATTTTTAAATTTTTTGTAGAGATGGGATTCTCACTATTTTGCTCAGGCTAGTCTCAAGTTCCTGGCCTCAAGTGATCTCTTTACGTTGGCCTCCCAAAGTGCTAACATAACAGGCATGAGCCACCACACTCTGCCAATTCCTGTCTTTTGCTCATCCTTTTCTTTTCTGTTTCTTCTTAAACTTCATTAATCTTTAATTTTTCCCTATCCCAAAATACTAGAAGAACTGTCCTAGACCTGGGAGAATTGAATAAAAGATGGTTTCTTAAAATCTCTCTTGCACGCTTCTTTGGTCTTCTGTAGCAGACTGTGATTGATTGGATGATCTTCAGTATTGATCAGTATATTTCAATTGTACAACTTTGAACTCCTTCAAGTTCAAAAAAAAGCTTGAAGGAGAAGGATTTGAGTTGAAGCCCTTGCTCTTATTACTTAGTAGTAGTGTGACCTTGAACAAATTTCACATTCTGATTCTCAATTTTCCCATCTTAAAAGGGAGAATGACAGTGCCTCCCTCATGGGTTTACTTCCAGTGATCAGTGACTTATGTAGATTAACTATAAGATTAAGTGAAATGAGCTCTTTTCATATATCTGATAACATTAACAATTGAGGCCAGTTACCATGGATCATGCTTATAATCCCAACACTGTGGGAGGCTGAGGCAGGAGGATTACATGAGTCCAGGAGTTCAAGACCAGCCTAAGCAATACAGCAAGACACTATCTCTGCAGAAAATAAAAAAAATTAGCCAGGTGTGGTGGCAGATGCTTGCAGTCCCAGCTACTCGGGAAGCTGAGGCAGGAAGATTGCTTAAGCCCAGGAGTTTGAGGCTGCAGTGAGCTATGATCACACAACTTCACTCCAGCCTGGGCAACAGAGTGAGACTCTGTCCCTAAAAAAAGAAAAGCATGCTATGCAAGTTGTTATATTTTGTGAAGAAGTAAGAAGGAAAGGGAAATAATGAAACAGTAGAAGAGGCCAGGTGCAGTGGCTCATGCTTGTAATCCTAGCACTCTGGGAGGCCGAGGCGGGAGAATTGCTTGAGCCTAGGAGTTCAAGACCAATTTGAGCAAGAGGGAGACCCTGTCTCCACAAAAAAATAGAAAAATTAGCTAGGCATGTTGGTACATGCCTGTAGTCCCAGCTACTCAGGAGGCTGAGGCAGAAGGATCACCTGAGCCCAGGAGTTTGAGGTTGCAGTGAGCTATGTTGATGCCGCTATAGCCTAGCCCGAGTTACAGAGATACTATCTCAAAAAAAAAAAAAAAAATAGAAGTTAAGAAAACCTTTTTTCTTGATTTTTTTTTTTCTATTTCAAATTTTAATCAATGGGATTATCTGTATGTAAAGCAAAGGATTTTTGTTTTCTACAGGTTATATTCCCAAATAACTTTGAAACAGTAAATGGAGGAAATGTACAGGGACATCTTCCCATGATGCCAATGTCTCCTATAATGCATCCAAGAGTCAAGGAAGTTCGGACCGATAGTGGGAGTCTTCGAAGGGGTAGGTTCAACATTGTAATAATAAAGAAAAAGTAACAAAGATCTTTTTTTTTGAAGAAAATTTTAAGTCTTATGAATACATTATTAAGAAATCTAATTTATTAATCAGGATTCAAAAAGGGGCTTGATACTTGTGCCTTCACCCTTTTGTGGTTCATTGTATACTTTTTTTATATTGCATTAGTGGAATTTTGAATATAATCTATCTTTAAAATTGCTATATCATTTATTGTGGACATAATATTTTGGACTTTTGATAAATGTTTACAATCTTTCTTGAATACTAATGGAAAATTATTTAAATAAGCTAAAGCCAGGTGGCATGCACGTGTAGTCCCAGCTACTCAGGAGGCTGAGGTGGGAGAATTGTGAGTTAGAGCCAAGCCTGAGCAAAATAGTGAGACTCTGTCTCCAAAAATAATAGAAAAAGCTAAATAGCCACTTTTACAAATTTTACAAAAAGTTCTATTCTTCCTTTGTGTACATCTTTGTAGAAAAATATTTAAGGCAAAACGGTATACTCATATTCTCTTTCGGTGATTAAATTCATCTAATAAAAGACATATCTATACTCTCTTAAAATAGTTCATTTTGAGCCTTACCAATGGGAAGATTTTAGTGCATTCTTTCTTAGTTTCTCTTGTGATATAGCAAACTAATGTGTGCATCTTCTGGATTATATAGCTCTTGGATTTTTTTTAAATCAGTTAAGAAAATCTCTTGCCTACACATTGTTCCTGAACAATCCTTAGATGAACAAGTATTCGGGTTACATAGTAAGGTACATCCATTCTTGGACTGTATGTGTGTGCTTGTGCAGTCTGCAGTCTGTACATGCAGTGCAGGATCATAAAAATGTGCAAACTAGGAATGCAAAGCAATCTTTTTTTTTTTAAGAGACAAGGTCTCACTCTATCACCCAGACTGGAGTGTAATGACATGATCATAGCTCACTGTAGCCTTGAACTCCTGGGCTCAAGCAGTCCTTCTGCCTCAACCTCTCAAATAGCTGGGGCTACAGGTATGCACCACCACACTGAACTAATTTTTTTTTACTTTTTTGTAGAGACAGGGTCTCAGTGTGTTGCCCAGGCTGGTCTCAAGCTCCTGGACGCAAGCGATCATCCTGCCTTGTACTCCCAAAGTGCTGGGATTACAGGCGTGAAGCACTGCCCTGGGCCTCAAAGCAATCTTAATAAACGGGAATTATTACAATTATTTTGTGACCTTTACAAATCTTGTCAAAACATTAAAAGCACTTCTTACTGCTGGTTATTAATATTTAGAGAAATGAAAAAATAGTAAAAATACTTATTTGGTACACTATAATTTAAAACATTAGAAACCTTGAGAATTATTTTCTTCCTTTTTTAAACTCTTACCAAGAATAGTTTAAGCAGTGCTTGCTGCTTTCTTCTTAAATAACTTATAACTAAGTGAGTGTCTTTTCTGTGCCTTGGAAGGTTGTCATGATCCTTTCTAAGTTTGGATCAGCTTATCATTTGTATATTCATTAAATTTCTATTGAATATCCACCATAGCTTTTCCAGTACTGTGCTAAGGAGAGATCATTTTAAGGGGTTTGCAGCTAATTGTATGGCTGTAACTCAAGTCTTCCCTTGGAATGTCAGCTTTGAAAGTGCCTGGTCAGATTCAAGAGCTGGCTTGGATTTCTTAAATATAAGGCATCCAAGTAGACTCTTGTAAAGGAATAATGGGAGGCTACAGTAGAAATGTCCACTTGTTTACTGAGGACAGGGGATGTCAGAACTACTTTCATAAGCACCAGAATTATGGAAAGATTTATTTTTAAACCATGACTGTTTCCCAATCATCTCACTAATATAGAGTTTCCAAATAATTGCCAGAGGTAATTTTCATATTTTTGAGCATGATTTGAAAATAGATTACATAACTATCAAATTAACTAGTAAATATAATAATAAATAATGAAATATTTTTACTTTAAAAACATATTATTGGCTGGGCACAGTGGATCATGCCTGTAACACTAGCACTCTGGAAGGCCGAGGCAGGATTGCTTGAGGCCAGTTTGACACCAGCCCTCCTCTCTACAAAAAATAGAAAAATTATCTGGGTGTGGTGTGCACACCTGTAGTTCCAGCTACTCAGAAGGCTGAGGCAGGAGAATTGCTTGAGCCCAGGAGGTTGAGGTTGTTGTGAGCTATGATGACACCACTGTACTCTAGCCTGGGCAACAGAGTGAGACTTTATCTCAACAAAACAAACAACAGTAACAAAAAAACCATCTTATTCACATACCTGTAAAGAACAGTTGGTTGAGAGAAGAATTGTGGAAAAAGATGTAGAATTTTAAGGGGCTGGAAGAATCTATGCACATAGTGGAGAGAAAATAGAGAGCAGCCCCTGTGAAAGTATAGCACTGGAAGAGAAGCATAATCCATAACCTTTAGTTTATTTTTGATCAACACACTACTGCCAACCCTCAGATTAAGGTAAGGTAAGCAGAGTCATATCACCTTTACTCGTATCTTCTGATGGATTTATTAAAGATGACTCCATATTTACTAAATCAGAAAGCCATAGCTATTGCCTTAAATAACATAGAGTGTAGGAGTGCAAGAGGAGGCAAAACTGTGACCCAAATCACTAATTTTTGCTTTTGCTTCCCTTCTTCTCAGATGCTATTTACTAGATAAGATTGGGAGACATTAGACTACTTCTTAAATTTAGTGGACACATCATTCTACCTCTCAACTACTACTTTATCCTTAATGTTTTACTCCTTTAATATAGGAAAAGATTCAAGAAACCAGGAAGATGAGCTGTCATAATTTTCACATTTTGTTGTATTTCATGCCTTTCTCTCCCACTAGACTTGATATTCCATGAGGGCAGAGGCCATGTTATATTCACTACTAGATCCCAAGTGCCTAGTATAGTAACTCAATAGCTACTTGTTGAATGAATGAGTAAACCTGATTTATTATTTTGTAATACATTTCAAACTGTTTTAAATTTCTTTTTCTCTTTATTAGATATGCAACCATTGTCTCCAATTTCTGTCCATGAACGCTACAGTTCTCCTACGGCAGGAAGTGCTAAGAGAAGACTTTTTGGAGAGGACCCCCCAAAGGAAATGCTTGCAGACAAGATCATAACAGAAGGAACAAAATTGAAAATTGCTCCTTCTTCTAGCATTACTGCTGAAAATATATCAATTTTACCTGGTCAGACTCTTCTAACAATGGCCACAGCCACAGTAACAGGGACAACAGGACATAAAGTTACAATTCCATTGCATGGTAATATTTTAATGCACTTGTTTTATATTTTTTCTGGGTTGAATAAAAATTTAAGAAATGTCTTATTGTATTGGGTCACATGGTCTAACTCATTATTTTTCTTCACTCTGTACTTTTTTCTGTTTTTAATAGATTTGATTTTTTAGAACAGTTTTACATACACAGCAAAATTCAGAGGAAGGTACAGATGTTTCCCATATACTCCTCCTCCCATGCACATATATCTCACACCAGAGTGCTACATTTGTTTCAATCCATGAACCTATATTGACACATCATTATCACCCAAAGCCCACAGTTTACATACGGATTTACTCTTGGTGTTGGGTATGGATTTTGACAATGTATTTAATATAATGACATGTATCTACCATTATAGCATCATACAAAGTAGTAGTTTCACTACCCTAAAAATCTTCTTATGCTCCACCCTTTGTTGTGTTTTTAATCTATCCTGCTTTTTGAATTTTCTAATTTTATAAATTCCCTATCCTCTTTGTTAGTACTTGTTTTCTTAGCTTTCCAAATTAGTGTACATTTCTTTTTTTTTTTTTTTTTAGTGTACATTTCCTTAAGTGCTCAAAACAAAACAACATTTGCTTTTTCTCAGTAAATTCAAAGTATTAAAACATCACAGGCACATACAAAATAGAGAACAAAATTTGCTTTTTAAAATAAAATATCAAAACAAAACAGCATATTCTTGTTTCAGGGAAGAAATAGAAAACAAGAATTCAGTCATAACCTATAATAGAATTACCATTTTGTAGCCTCCCTCTCTCTCTATATATATTCCTATGCTTATACACACAGACTTGTGTGTGTGTGTGTATAAAATTGACAAATTTCCTAGAACTCTCCTAGAATTTCCAGCTTATTTCTAAAACTGAGAACTCTTGGTTGTACTTTCAGGTGTTTCAAATGATGCTGGAGAGATCACACTGATACCTATCTCCATGAATACAACTCAGGAGTCCAAAGTCAAGAGTCCTGTATCACTTACTGCTCAGTCATTGATTGGTGCTTCTCCAAAACAGACCCATCTGACTAAAGCACAAGAGGTACATCCAACTGGAATAAGCAAGCCAAAGAGAACTGGGTCCTTAGCACTGTTTTACAGAAAGGTATGTGTTTTTATAGCAGTAGGCAGCATGTCAGTCTCATAAGAAGAGTTGACTTAATCAAAGGAAGAAAGATTGAGTAACAGAGAGCAGCTTTGCCCTTTGCTTTTTTAATTTTCATAAAATTTACCATTTTAACCATTTTTAAGTGTACATTTTAGTGGCATTAAATCCAGTCACATTTTTGTGCAGCCATTACCACCATCTACCTCAAGACCTTTTTCATCTTCCCGTTCTGAAGCTCCGTACTGATGAGGCCGGTGCACTCTAGCTTGGGCAACAAAGCAAGACCCCAAAAAAAAAAAAAAAAAAAAAAAGAATCACTGGTGGCTTTGGAGTCAACCACTTGTCTCTCTTTTTATTCATATCAGATTAGTCTATTGAATAGCTTAAATTAGTTTTTAAGCTCAATTTGTATATTATTCCTGCCAAAGATAATTTTCTGTAAGGGATAATGTACTTTCTTTTTTTTTTCATCTGAACATTTAAATTTTAAAACTTAGTCTGAACAGAATTGTCTGGCTTAGGAATACCACATCAGGGTTACCAGTTCTTAAAAACAATGATTCTTGCAGGATCTTAAGGCCATTTGCATTAGTATCAATTCATATTAAGACTGTATATATAGGCTGAATGTGGTGGCTCACGCCTGTAATCCTAGCACTCTGGAAGGTCGAGGCAGGAGGATTGCTTGAGCTGAGGAGTTCGAAACCGACCCGAGCAAGAGCGAGACCCTGTCTCTACTAAAAATAGAAAAAATTAGCCACAGAACTAAAAATAGAAACAAAAAAAATTAGCCTTGGGCATGGTGGCTCACGCCTATAGTTCCAGCTACTTGGGAGGCTGAGGCAGAAGGATCACTTGAGCCCAGGAGTTTGAGGTTGCTGTGAGCTAGGCTGACGCCATGGCACTCTAGCCTGGGTGACAGAGACTCTATCTCAAAAAAAAAAAAAAAAAAATGTATGTATAAAAGGCTCAGGGCATTGAACTGAATTTACTCTGATGTACTTTAAAAAAAACAGCAAACCTCATATCTCATTTTCTTTAACATTCCTGTCATATGCTCATAAAAATAGTGTAGAATATTAAAGAAATTTTTAAAATTGTTTTGCTTTCTTTTCGAGAAAGAATCTTGCTCTGTCACCCAGGCTAGATTGCAGTGGCATCATCATAGCTCATTGCAACCTCAAACTCCAGGGCTCAAACGATCCTCCTGCCTCAGCCTCCCAGGTAGCTGGGACTACCAGCATGTGCCACCATGCCCAGCTAATATTTCTGTTTTTTGTAGAGATGAGGTCTCTCTCTTGCTCAGGCTGGGCTCGAACTCCTAGGCTCAAGCAATCCTTCCACCTCGGCATCCCACAGTGCTAGGATTACAGGTGTGAGCCACCGCACCTGGCCTCATTTTGCTTTGTGACTCTTTTTTGGACTCAAACATTTTAGTTTTTTATTATCTGGCATATTAGGTTTCCTAGCAATTTTACCTGAACCCAAAGAGAACAAATAGAGACTTCTGAACACTTTAGAAAAATTATACATTCATAATAGTCATGATGTAAGTAAATCCTGCATTTTAGTGTTTCTTACTTTATATAGTTGGCAGGATAGAGTAACAGGGGACATCTTTTTTAAAAAAATTTTAAAAGTAGTTTTCCAAAGAGAATTTTGCTTTAATCTACACCCTCCTGCCCTAGCAGTGAACTATTGCTGTAGAATAGAAATTTTATTTATTTTAATGTATCGACAGCCTAGGTATTTTTTAATCTTGGCCTGAAAGCCAATGTTCACAATAAGACATAAAAATTTGAGAAACGATTTACTTGATGTTTTGCATCAATGTGTTATCTTCCATCTTAGGTATATCATTTGGCAAGTGTACGCTTACGTGACCTATGTTTAAAACTGGATGTTTCAAATGAGTTACGAAGGAAGATATGGACATGCTTTGAATTCACTTTAGTTCACTGCCCTGACCTAATGAAAGACAGGCATTTGGACCAGCTCCTCCTTTGTGCCTTTTATATCATGGCAAAGGTAATGTATAAGTTGGGGGAGGTCTTTGCTCTAGTTGCCTATATTTGAAGCATGAGGTAATAATCTGTTGAACTTGATCCTTAGCTTTCCTTTAGTGCTGCAAAGCAACAGTGCCCACTATTCTTAATTAAGTAGTAAATTCAAGCTACTACATGTATTCTCTGAACTCTCCAGTTAATTTTATAATAATCAGCTTTCCCACTTCATAAGAATACATCGATTGTAAAGGAGTTGAGAAAGATCTTAGAGACCATTTGTAGTAAAATGGCTTTCACAGTATTAATATGAACAACACCATTTCTATCCTTACTCCAGGATACTTCTGTTTTGGTACTTTAAAGTAAAATGGTCTTCACAATGTAGGTTAGTAACTGAGGCCCAGACCTAAAAGTAACTTGTGCAAAGTTTACACAGCAAGGGACAATCTAGATAATCTCCTGATTCATAGTCTGGTATAAGCCTCTAGACCATATTGCTTTCCAGTGATTTATTATGCTGCTTCAGAAGACCATTTTACTTTCTAGTTACTACAACATGTTTTAAGTCATAAAATAACATTTCTTGCTTGATTTTTAAAATTCTGATATATCTGAAACCATCATTTATAACTTTTGTCTTGACCGTATTGGCCACACTGGCAGTCCTAGCAGATACATACAATTAAGACCTAAGTTTAAGCTTTTTGAAACAGAGGACATGTTTTCAAACTCCTTTGTCACCCCCCTCCCATAATGCCTCCTTAAAATCTCTATAAAAAATAGGTCTTAATAAATGTTACCAACTAATCATTTGTGTTTTCCAGAAAACTGTCAGAGTTCAGGCTTTGCCATTTCTAGCTCATCATTATAGACAACAGGTTTAGTGCTAATGGACAGTGAATCAGGGTAAAGTTGTAATTTAAATGAACTTTATTATAACAGAGAAACCAGAAGAATTCCTTTTTGGATCACTAATCCATTTTCTTCCTTTTGGCTGCCACTGTGACTTCTATCTAAGCATTAGAAACCTACAGTCTGTCTTGAAATGTTTAAACCTAATCCTATAATAACCATTCAGTTTTATTGTGAATCACCGCAAGACATTTTCTATCCTTCAGTATGTGGTTAATTTACTTTTAAATAAGTACTTTAAACTAATAAAACTGGAGACTGCAGGGGATTCAACAGATCTGGGTTTTCTTATATCTTTTTTTTTTTTTTATGAAGAAATATATTTTCAGTAGAGTCACACCATAGCAATTTTAGTACTTTTTGATTAACGAAACTATTAACTGAGTCCCCACAGGCCACAAAGCCTGAACTTTAAAGGTAGTAAAAATCATAAATGTTAGTGGTTTTTAGTCATGGACTGGCCTCGAGTTAATGGCTTTCTGTAAGGCTGCTCTCAATGCCAACCTGTAATTGAAGTTTTTGTTCAGAGCCATTTTTCTTTCAAAAGCAGTTGATATGCAGTTTTTATTTTCCTTAGGTAACAAAAGAAGAAAGAACTTTTCAAGAAATAATGAAAAGTTATAGGAATCAGCCCCAAGCTAATAGTCACGTGAGTTACATTTTTTTTCCTACTATCCAAAAATAGATTTGTTCTGTTTCTCCACTGACAAGTCATATAAAAGGTAAACTTCTTTTATAATTTTATTGTACTTTAGATTTTCTGGTTTAATGAATACTATTAAACTCAAGAGACAGTTTCATTAAAGGACAGTTTCAATAGAAGCCAGGAAATCTGGCTGTTTCTGACTCATCCATATACTTGCATATACTTCTTACAAGTTCTGCCATTTCAATTGTTCATTTGTTGAGTAGAGACATTTTTCACTTGAAAATCTAATGAAAGATATGTATAATAGTAATAATATTCTTTAATTATACGAGACTTGATTCTCTGATAGTTTTTAAATCCAGCGGAAATTGAGAATTTATAAACTTAACTCCAGCTTCTCTTGCCATTATCTGGTAAGAATCTTAATGTTTGCATCTTTGAATAGATGTGAAGCATTTCTGATCATTTCATTCTACTAGCTGTGGTGAAAATCCTATAAAACCATTCAATCATAGAAATGGAAAATGTTAGCCTAGTGGCCTGGCACATAGTCGGTACTTAATGTTAACTTCATATTGTATATTTTTTGTTTTTGAGACAGAGTCTTGCTCTGTCACCCAGCTTAGCTCACAGCAACCTCAAACTCTTGGGCTCAAGCAATCTTCCTGCCTTCGCCTCCAGAACATCTGAGACTAACAGGCACACACCACACGCCCGGCTAATTTTTCTATTTTTAGTAGAGATGTTCTTATTGTTATTATAGCTGAAGAACAAACATAGGTTACCTTAAGGGTTTGACCATCAAGAACCTAGTTGCTCTGCTCGTAGGGAGCATAATGGCCTCTTCTCTGTCCCTGGAGATCATAGAAAAAGAGAGAGTTGGGGCCCAGTACCAGTAGTCATACCCTCTTTTAAGAGAGCCCCACAAATGGTATCACTTCTTTACTTAAGCCCCAAAATACACTGATATTGAGCAACATGGTATGAAGTATAGACATTTGTTATATCCTCTGACAAGATAAGAGTTTCTGGGCTTCTTCAGGAAAATTCATCAGGAACAAAACCTATAGCGGTCCAGATTGTCCTTAAAGATCATGTGGCCAGCTAAAAAGGGAGGGAATGGGCTGGGGATAGGAAAACAAGCCCTGTTGAGACCAAATGATTCTTGTGTAAGAAATTAAAAGAAAGGAAGAACAAGTTCAGATCTTTGAGGTTGCTTTTCTTTGGCAAAACTTGCCAGTCACCTTTAGTTGCTATTTAATTCCTCTTCTGTTTTGTAAACTAAGATGGCACATTTTAGGTGGTAGGCCCTGCTTCGGTATGCCCTCTTTTATGGTGTTTTCCATATTCTACACTTACAAGAGCTAATAATATCTTAACCCTTGATTATCACTTATAAATATTTTTTAATTAGCTTGATATTTTGTTCTTTTCACTTTGATTTTGTTTAACCTGTGCCTCTTTGTGACTCAGTAGTCTTTTTTCCCCCCTCTGGCCTGTAGGTATACAGAAGTGTTCTGTTGAGAAGTATCCCAAGAGAAGTTATGGCATATAATAAAAACACAAATGGTGTTTTTGAAATGATAGATTGTGGTAAGTTATCCAATTTAACATGCTATATGTAAAACACCTTTGATTACATTGTATGTAATATAGTAGGTGTTGGGCAACTTGGAAATAGGAGTCATGATGTAGATGGGGTGGGCAATGCACACATTTTAAAAGGATGAAGTTTGAGATAAGGATGGGCAGGTATAGTGCATAGAAACCAATTATTTGTCCCTTGTTAATTGTGCTTTGGAAATTTTCTAGTCTATTTATGCATGTTAATAAAACACAGAAAAGACACTTAATAAAATTCATAAATCTCAATGACAGGGAACACAAGGTAGCTGTCAGTGATCTTCCTGAGGAGACAATTAAGGAAATGTGCTGTTCATAATAAGTATATAGGTGATTCTGCTACCACAAAAGGAAAGGAAAGTCAAATAGTTAGTATTCGTGTTCCTCTTCTGCCCATCTCCTTTTCTTTGTCTCATCTTTCTGTGTATTTAAAGTGCATGTGTCCTGCCATAGAAGTGAGAAAGAAAAAAAAGAAAAAATAAATAAAAAAATAAAGTGCATGTAATAAGTACATATCTATATATGTACTGTGATTTATTTAATCCTATAATGTGGGACATTAAAGTTGTTTCCACTTATATACAGCTTTGTGATGAACATCATAGTAGCTTAATCTTTGGTCCACATCCTTAGGATAAATTCTTAGAGAAAATTGGCTGTGTCAAAACTTTTTCGTTTTTTTTGAGACAAGGTCTTTCTCTGTTGCCCAGGTTAGAGTACACTGGCATCCTCATAGCTCACTACAACTTCAGACTCCTGGGCTCAAGCAATCCTTCTGCTTCAGTCTCCTGAGTAGCTGGGATTACAGGCATGTGCTACCACACCCAGCTAAAAATAATTTTTTAATTACACAAATATCCATGATCATTATGGTGTCTACTGGGATCTAAACTTTTAAGATCCCACTCACCAAAAAGATCTTTTAATAATGTCCTAGAATCTGATCCCATTTAAGAATACATAGACCAAACTCAATTCTTTTTACATAGATATATTATTCCTGAGCCTTTTTAAGCCAATGAGAAGTATATAAGACAATATCCCTGAAAAATACCAAAAAGCCTTTTTCTATGTCTGTTATCCTTGTTACTTACCTATCCAGAGTGGTTTTTCTACAAAACCAAGCATCATAGTTTAGCTATGAAACTGTGGATCCCTTGTCTGTTTTGTGTCTTCTCTACGAGAAACTAAGTCACTGCTAACCAGTATCTCAGATGCAGGAAGCAGTGAAATTCTAGAGAGTTAAAAGTAAGCAAAAGGTAACAGAGCGTGATTTCTTCTTGATAGGTAAGTATATGCCAAAAAAGTTCGAGGTGAGGGTTAGCTGCTTCCCTTATAACCTAAAGGTTTTGGCTCAAACTCTTCTATACATACATATATTAACTAGATATTTATTAGCAAGTAAGCAAAAAACCATTCTTAGAGATCCTGTACAGTGGCGATGGCACAGGACAGGGAGAATATGTAGTAATAATGGACTCAGGAATTCTAGCACTCAAGACCAGAGGAAGTTATGGAGGAGGATTCAGTCAGATAAGTCTATATTCAGATAAGATTGTTCTAGTTCCTGGAGCTATGGTTAGATGTTACAATCTAGACTTGGACACACCAAAGAATACCACCTTGGGAAGAACAGTTCTGGTACTATAAACAAAATCATTGTTAGATGTAAAATAATTACTATTTAAAAAGCACACACACATGCACACAGTCATGTGCCACATAATGTGCTTCCAATCAATGACAGATTACATATACCAAAGTGACCTCATAAGATTATAATCTTATGTGTTTTGGCCAGGTGTCATGGCTCACACATGTAATCTTAGCACTTTGGAAGGCCGAGGTGGGATGATCGCTTGAGGTCAGGAGTTTGAGGCCAGCTTGAGCAACCTGCGAGACCGTGTTTCTACAAAAAATAGAAAAATTAGCCAGGTATGGTGATAAGCACCTGTAGTTGCAGCTACTTGGGAATCTGAGGGAGAGGGATCACTTGAGCCCAGGAGTTTGATGTTATAGTGAGCTATGATGATGCCACTTACTCTAGCCAGGGAAGTAAAGCAAGACCCTATCTCAAAAAATAATAATAATAGTAATACTATATTTTTACTCTACCTTTTGTATGTTTAGATTTATATTTGGATGCACAAATACCATTGTGTTACAGTTGCCTATAATATTCAGTACAGTAACATACTGTACATGTTTGTAACCTAGGAGCAATAGCCTAGGTTACCATCTAGACTAGATGTTTAGTAGGCTGTACCATCTAGGTTTGTGTAAATATACTCTAAGATATTCTTACAATGACAAAATCATCTTAATGCATTTCTCAAAACATATCCACATCATTATATGACACATGACTGTATATACACAACATGTATAGAGCATTTAATACAAAGTTTGCTCATAGGCCTCAGTAAGTAGTAGCTACTATTTATTATTCATAAGCAATGTCAAATTTACTGCCTTTTATTAATGAATATGGCTTTTAAAATGTCTTTTTTTAAATTTTGTTTTTCTTAAAGCTAATTTGTCTAAAGACCACATTTCTTACTTGACTAAAAAGCCAGGGGTGGTAGGTTATGCCTGTAATCCCAGCACTTTGGGAAGCAGAGGGAGGAAGATGGCTTGAGGTAAGTAAAGAGTTCAAGACCAGCCTGAGTAATATAGCAAGATCCTGTCTCTACAAAAAATAGAAAAATTAGCCAGTCATGGCAGCACGTACCTGTAGTCCCAGCTACTTGGGAGGCTGAGGCAGGAGGATCACTTGAGCCCAGGAGTTTGAGGTTACAGTGAGCTATGATTATACTACTGCTCTTTAGCCTGGGCAATAGAGCAAGACCCCATCTTTAAAAAAAAAAACAAAAAAACCTTTGAATATTGAAAACTGTCTCCCCGCCAAAACAAAAAACAGTTAAAGCAAATTCTCTCAAGGGGCAAAAATTCTTTTTTCATATAAGATGTATAAATTTGGTAACTTCAAATTGATAATTAGGTGACTTTATTTGTATTATACCCATGTTACAGTCACTACACAGATAACCATGATACAAGTAGAGCACATTTTTTTACTTGTTTTTAGATTATAATGATGCCTTTTAGAGCTCACAAGAAACCACCAAAATATCACCGAAATGATCTAAAACCATTGAAGTTTTTAATTCATCTGTGATAGGTGGCTTTTGCATAATTCGAACTAAATGCCACTGCCCTCTTAGAAAGCAGTCTGAAATATTTCCTGCACACTGTGATTTTGAGGAGCAAAAAGGATGGTGGAGGACATGGCAGGAGAAATGTAAAACAAATACTAAGTGCCTAATCCAGGGAAGTGCTACTATGCTAGTCAAGCCCATCATATCTCAACCTGACCCTTTGGTTTATAAATAAATTCTGATCTTCTTTCATACTTTTATCTTAAAATAATTTTGCTTTCTTATTTTCTCCATTTTTAAGTGGTAAGGTTCACAGTATGTACCTCTTCTCAAACTAAACACTAATGACAGTATGTATAAGGAAACCAGCTCCAGCCAATTGAGCAGGTCTTCTGGGAATGATAGATGGGGATTTCACCAATATGTGCATCCCAAACAATTTGGATGTGCCTAACCCAGGAAACCAGTTTAAATGAGAAATGGATATCTACTCTTCCCTACAACATCTCTTCCTTTGGATGTACATGTATCGTCCTGGGGTATAAAACTAACAGTCTCTGGCCACCCACAGCTGTGGAATAGTTTGCCTTCTTCCTTCTCACTTTCACTTTAGATCCTTGGAAAATTCTCAAGCCAAAGATCTAGGCTAAAAAATTTAGCATGTCCTTCTGGAGCTCTGCAGATAGTATCTCTGTTTTCCTGAGGGCTTGTCTTATTCACCAAATGGTTTATATAAAACTACATTTAGTTGCTTGACAGTGATACGTGATAATCCAAGAAAGGACATTCTTCTCTTTTGTAACAGCAGTAGAGAGAATTATAAAACCATAATACTGTTAACAAATCTGCAAAGGGGGTTCCCTTCATTTGCTTAGCAGACAGAAAGCCAATTACTGAGACAGGATTGTCAGGGAAGAAAGGTAAGAGGGGTGGACTGCCTCAAATCTGCCTCCCCAACTGACAGAGTCACGGGTTTTTCTAGAGGTAAAATGAATAATGCATGAAGTGAGTGAGCATCATTACATGTTTGGGGCAGAGTGCAAGGCAAGCCAGCCCAGTGAGAAATCATACTAGCACATATATCACATGATCAAAAAATGGCAGATAAGTCCCTCCTGGGGTGGAGATTTTAGTAGTAGAATGAGCCAGGGTTAATATTAGTCATTCTTTCGGTCTTGTGCTTGGGTAGGATGCTGGGAGTAGTAGCTAAATGGATCCCTGAGCAAGATCTGTGGTGGGATGTCGCTTACCTCATTTTCTCTGGACAAACAGGTGGAACAAGACCTTGTAGTTATCTTGTGGCTGCAAGGAGGTTCTGCCATTCCTAGGAAGAAAACAACTCAAAAGTTAATGGGCCGGGCACAGTGGCTCATGCCTGTAATCCTAGCACTGTGGGAAGCCGAGGTGAGAGGATTGCTTGAGCCTTGGAGTTCGAGACCAGCCTGAGCAAGAGAGAGACCCCATCTCTACAAAAAACAGAAATATTAGCTGGGTGTGGTGGTGCATGCCTGTAGTCTGAGCTACTCAGGAGGCTGAGGCAAGAGGATTGCTTGAGCCCAGGCATTTGAGGTTGCTGTGAGCGAGGCTGACACCGTAGCACTCTAATCCAGGCAACAAAGTGAGACTCTGTCTCAAAAAAAAAAAATAAAGAACTGCAAAAAGGTGTTTTTGTTCATGGAGCAGGTTACAATTGTTCACTGGTTCATTTCACAAATAGGTATCAAACATATACCATGTGTTTCAGATTATATTAGGTAGAGATCCCTACCATCTGAAGGGAAACAGATTTGTAACACTTACAGCACCATGCAGGCAAACCTTTGATCACATTCTCTGTCCCATTCTTTCATACGTTTCATCTTTTAAAGTATGTGTGGTAAGATAGTCACTAGGCCTACTGAGACTTTATTTTCAGAGTGCCAAGAGTCCTTAATTAAGTGATATGGTAGAGATTTATCTCCTATATAAAGGATAACTGACATCTTGCTATTTTAAAATGAAAATACAGCTAAATA
>CAUYSK010005493.1:0-21905 GCA_963575035.1 Avahi laniger | reverse complement strand
ATTAACTGATCAACACTTAAGTGCACATATAGTAATAACATTCATCGGGTGTCGGGCAGGTAGGAGGGGGCAGAAGGGGATGGCTAAATCCACACCCAATGGGTGTGGTGTACACGGTCTGGGGGATGGACACACTTGAAGCTCTGACTTGGGTGGGGCAAGGGCAATATATGTAACCTGAACATTTGTACCCCTGTAATATGCTGAAATTAAAAAAAAAAAAGATTTGTTTCTCAGATTTTTTTCTGAGGGAAAAAATCAATCTAATCAATACAGGCAGTCAAATAAGCCTTCAGTAAGGGATGTTTTCAAAAGTTCTTTTGGAAGTCATTTGGTGCTTTTCCTTCAAACAGTTTATTCCTTATGACTCTTGATGTAAGAGTTTTACCAGTTATTGGGAATGGGCATACATCAAAAGTTTTTCTCCCATCCCCTACCTGACAAGGTCCATGCAAAAAATTCCCATCAACCTCAACAATGACAATGTGGACGTCTATTTCTGACAAGGTGGACCCATGGCTGGAGATCATCTAAAAATGTTGTGTTAAATACTTTTAAATCTTTTTTAAATGTAAGAAAGAGCCAGCAATAAATTAAGAGAAATGCTGCAAGGGCAGAGATAATAATCACAAATCTACAGAAGTGAGTTAGTCTAGAAGCCAATATGCCCCTGGGGCACCTGCATAGTCCCAGCGGCATGAACATAATGGGGGAGATGGGATTGTAGGAAATAGGGTGACAGGAGGCAAAACTTGAGGCCTGCACAAAATGGAGAGCCAGAGCAATGACCCTGTCTGCACAGGCGGGTAAATTAAAAAAAAGTTCACCTTAAAACCGATATGCATGAAAGGGTAAATTCATATGGGTAAATCTAAACACTATGTTATTTTGGGGTTAAAAGATCAAGTCCCAAAACTAATATCTGATAAAAATAATTCAGAGCAGATGGAGGTTCAGGAAGATGCTAAAGACAGTATTTACACTTAGACTTTATCAAGTACGCATATTAACATTTCTAACCACTAAAAAACAAAAAAATATTAATAGAATCGAAAACTTCCCAACATAGCTGAAGAGGTAAAAATGGAATGAGAAATGAAAAAAATGAAAAGAAAGCATATGATATGGTAGAAAGAATTCCAGTCTTGGACTCGGATATTCCTGGGTTCAAGTCCCAGTTCTGCATATATTATGTCTAACTACAGACCAGTCATCTACTTTTAAATTTCTATCCGCTTCCTCATCTTTAAAAAAGGGATAATAATATGAAGTTTTTAGTCTAGACCCTACGGTTTAACATATAAATATACCACTATACCTAGTACATGCGTGGCACAAAGATGCACAAATACCTTTTCCCTTCCTCTTCATGACAATGAAGTATGTTGAACAAGTAAACAAGTCACTGTTTCAGGTTGCTGGATCAGACTATTTTAATCATGAATATCACAACTACTGCATAGAACAGTCATAGCTGCCTCCTTAACTTTCTGTATATTCCTTTCTTAATCATGATTAAAAAGCTTCTAAATAATGTGTAGTACCTGAAGTTTTTTGTTCCCACACTATGCTTAAATATGTTTAGATTTTCAGAAGAAAGGTTAAATTCAATCAGACACAAGTGTCCCTTCCATAGCAAAATGCAAAGATTAACACTGCATATAAAATAAAGAAAACCCAGTTGCTGCTTTATTAGACAGCTAACCTCTCCCCTTCTGAAGAAAAGAAAAAAGAATGATTATTAATTATGTCACCTCAAAGACATATAACTCACCCCAGTTAATTAAAATTTGTCAAAGTTAAGAATTACCATGTAATCCCAAAATACAATAAAATAACAAACATCTTGTTGTATGAAGATTATTTCATGGATTTAGAAACTGTGCTCCAAAAATTAAAGTGTTCAATAAAAGCTTAGTATTTCCCCATAACAGTATTATAAAAGTTGACTCTAAGGGAAAAAAAATTATGAAAAACTTGGAATTAAACAATCCATATATGGATGACCCAAGCCCTTACTACCTTTTATATAATTCTCCACAGCCAATTTTAAAGTCTGAGTGATTTTTTCTCTTCTACACAGATGCTTTCAGAATTCCACCACCTGTACATTTAGGGAATAAAAATTAATTTCCCTGTATATCTAAGATAAACTTCAAATGGCAAATCTGAGCCCAAAATTACAATATAGTACAAAAGAAATACTGTAAATGTTTTAACTATTTGTTCCAACCGGTACAGAGAATTAACTATCCCCAACTTTAAATCATATATGCCAAACAGTCATCAAGGTGACACAATCCTTTTACCTGCAATAAAAATACTAAAAGCTGAAAATGTTTTGCAAGAAACCAACTGGTAACCACTAAAACTAAAGATGAAAGTTTTATGAGAATACAAATGAAAATTCTGCATGTAATAGAAAATGACATAGGGGAATTTTATAACTGGAAATCTAAAATAGGACTGTATTATGTATAAAACAGAAAGCATCAGCTTGATGTATAACAGAGGAGTGAGGAGCAAAGGCACTTTAGTCAGGTTGCCTGGATTCAAATCGCAGCTCCAATAATTACTGTGTAACTTGGGCAAGCTATTTAATCTCCATATACTTCAGTTTCTGCATCTGTATACTTGATATAATAATGGCCCTTAATAAGACTGCAGTGAGGATTAGCTATAACAGATATAAAGCACTTAGCACAGGGATTAGCACATAGTAAATATTTAATAATTGTTAGTAGTCTTATAATTATTATTTTCTTTCTAAAATTTTTTACACCACCACACTAGCAGAAGTGGCCAACAAAATATTAAAACTTGTTAAATGAAGAGATTATATTTTAATTAATTACTCCCTGATAGGAGGGGATCATCTTTACTGCCCACTGCACAGCACTCAACTAATATGATAACCTGGAAGCCAATATCAAACCACCACAAATTAAATCATTAAAAAATTATTAAAGTGTAAAGGAGACTACTAATCTGCTCAATTGAGCCCAGAGCTCTAATTACTAATAATTAGGTTATAGTATTACAGAACTAATGAACTATTTCTATAATACATTGCTGCTGAAGTGATCTTGAGGGGCAACTATGAGGGATAATTAACCATAGCAAAGTCAAAAAGAAAAACCATCAACTATTCGGTAAACACAGAGATTCAATCTGCCCCTCCCACAGCTTAACTGCTGGGGATGGGTGAGAGGAAGATAATATACTAGAGATACAGGCTATCGAAATGGCTTAGTTGTCTCAGGTTCCAGTGAATAGAATGTCTACCGCAGGAAATTCTAAAAGTTCAGTTTGCATTTGACCTTCTTTTTTAAAATTAATTTTTAATTGACAAATAAAAATTGTATATATTTACGGTGTACAACATGGTATTTTCAAATATGTATACATTGTGGAATGGCTACATCACTGTATTTCATCTTGACAGCCTAAGAAAATCTAAGCAGTGTCTGAGAAAGTAACACCTCTGTCTAAAACCTACAGTTGGGAATGAGAAGGAAAGACTCCTAAGAATGCTTGAATTCAGATATCGTCCCCACTCCCCCGGGGAGAAACTATTTGAGGCTGAACTGTTAACTGACAGCAACCACCATCAGCATCACCTGAGCAGGCTTCCAGGGCAGGAATCTAATACTACTTACTTGGTAGCCACTAATTTACTCTTCATTTCAAAGCAGACTTTTTATCTAGGTTTAAAAAGAATGAAACTGTCTAAAAAAATTTTTTTTGCAGCAGCTGGAAATGCATTCATCATTACTCTCCATTATCCTTTTCAGCTGGCAATAACTTGTGGTTGTAAAGCAAAGAAAAAAGAGTTTGGGTGATTTTAATCAAAGCTTGGATGCTAGCCCTGCCCTGCAGCATGCTGTAATATGAGAAACATTCCAGCCTCACATTCCAACAGAAATGAATTTTTATGTGAATAGGCCCCTCTACATTAACTGCCATCTCTCTTTTTGTTATTGTTTTTATCCACGCAGCAAATATTTCTTAAGTATCTACTACTTTCAACTATTCTACATGCCACATTAATTACGGTACTATCCTGGAAAAAACAAAAAAAGATCAGTAATAAACTCACTACATTTAACGGAAGTTTAAAGTGGAACAAATGGATAATAAAACACTTCTAGGAGAGTGCAGATATACAAAAAATAAAAATGTAGAATCAATCAACATGCTGCTAAGTCTCTCTAAAAAGTACGTTAAGTATGGGCACCAAAACATTTAAGGTGCTTTTGAAATAAAGAAGAAAACAGTGTGTAATTAAAAGCAGAGGGCTTTAAAATAAGTTCCACTATTTACAAGGAGTACAAACTTAGACAAATTACTTAATCTCTCCAAAAGTGAAATATAAATTTCTACCTTATATAAGGGTTGTTGTAAGAAATGAATAGTATATTAAATGCCCAGTGCAGTGCCTAGCATATATGATCAGTAAGAAGTTAGTATCATTAGAGACATTTTCAACAAATGGGACACATTTACTGATGACTTTTACTCCTTGATAGAAAAAAATTATTGTCAGCAAAATGTGCTGATGTTCTGAAAAATGAAATAAAAATCACAAGTTTCACAGATGAGCATGCAATTTGACAATATATAAACCAAGATCATTTATTTTATACCAAGTTGGGAGATAGGAAACTGCAACTAAGAGGTAATATTTCATAAGGAGAGTACTTCAACAACAACAAAAATATATGTAATGAGATTACTAAGGACCTGTAGAGGGAAAAAAGTCCAAAATGTACCTACACGTATTTGTCAAGGTGAAAAAGATCCTGTCTCCTCCCATTATTCTTCCTCCTCTTCTCAACTCTTAAAGGGAAGAAGTATGTTCTCAGATATTGGGAGTCCAACAAAAAAAGGAAGTCTAAAGTAACAAGGTAAACAAGCCATCTCTATATATTAAGATACTTGCTAATTCTCCGGGTTAATAGAGTTTTCTAGTTTTACAAGCTTCACTTTAAAATACATACAATTTATATAATGCACTAGGGATAAGGTCTATCACTCATTCCACGTCTTATTCTGAATTAACTTAATTCACACTAGCTAATAGTTAAGAGAGAAATAGAGATTTCCTTTGGGGGAGAGGTTAAGGGACCAAGGAAAGACAAATGTACGCTTTTAAGGCATGGGGCACTTGGGAGATGAGAAAGCATCATTACCCAATGGAGAAAATAACAGAGCAGGGAAAGGAGGACACTGTACGAAGGTGTGCACCAAGGACTATGGAACAAATATCATGACCAACATATCACTTACTCTGATCTTTCAGAAGCAATAATTTGCTGGTGTGTCTCACTGAAAATTAAATAGTGCTGTAGATTACTAAAATTTATCAACTGTAGGACTGTGAAACAGAAAACCTTATAATTTGAAACACTAGGTCTGTATATACAAAGTTTTTCTATTTTATGATTAAACTGGATTAAAGCAGTTAGAAAAACTGTTATCACTTAAAATTCCATGTTTACATAATGACATCTTTTTATTAAGCAAAAGCAATTAAGAATTAAAAGACAGAGGCATTCAAGCTTACTTCTTCCCCCAAAAGTCCTCTTTCCAGCTTTGTTGAACTCCTGCTTACAAATGTAGAAATACATGAATTTCCCAATTTACCTAGCATACAAAATGATGCAGAGAGGCTCTCTTCCATCTTCAAGGGTTCAGAAAGAACCCTTCTTAATAGATCTTCAGGAATTGCAAAGGCTCCTTAGAATGATAACTAAACACACCAAGTGACTGTGTGTCAAATGCAAATTCTACCAACCTTCTGAATACAAGTTAAATGGTTTCCAAGTCTGGTTCAGAAATAATTGTACTACAAAGTTGAGGCACGTACTCTGTCTCATATCTAGTAATCTCACTGCTGGATCTTGAGCCCACACATTGAAAAAAATGTCATATACATACTTAGGTGCTTGCATATCTTAAGATGCATTATCACAGAAAATGTCTTTTTTGTTTAACCAGTTACCTTTGGAGCTGGCATTCATCAAAGTATTTTATTTTTAATCTAAACCTGAAGGAAAGAACCCCTTGAAGAGGAAAGAGAGACGTTTCCTCAACTTCTTGTATTTTCCATTTCCCTTTCCAACCACATTTCGATAGCTATATGACAAAGCCAAAAAAAAAAGCGGAGGAGTAATAAAATGAATTGGAGATAGCACTGTAGTAAGTACATCCTTTCGATTTGATGAGATGGAATCTGCCATTGAAATACAGCCCCCCAAAAGTGCATAGTTTATTCAAAAAGAATAGGCCTGCTGATCACAGAGGTAAAGAAATATTACATATATGGCCAGAGACATGCACCTGCCTAGAAATGATAAACCTGAAGGCAAAAGCATGCTAAAGACCTGTGGGGGTGACATAAAGCATCTAGAATAAGTGAAAGAGAAGGGGAAAAAAAGATCTCACCCTAGTGATACCTTCTAATGAGACCTTCAGCCAGTTGCCATGATAGAGTATAATTCAGTAGAAAATTTATTGAGTACTATGTGCCAATAATTGTGCTAAGCACATTATATACATCATATTGTTTACTCCCCAACTATGTGCAGTGGGTATTACTATGATTAATTTGCAGGTAGGGCAGAAAGTTCAGTAATTTGTCTAAGGTCTCTCTTAACTGTGCTAAGATTACATGGGATCAACAGATGACAATTATTATTATTACCATAATTCAGCCCAAATTAATGCCTTAAAGCCTGGCAACCTTCTAAAAGATCCACTTACATTCATGATGTTCTCTCTGTGCCCCCAAATAGTCCTTAAAATTCTCTCCTAGATGGTTTCCAAGCAGCACCATGTTTTTCTGTCCTTAATCTGTTCCAGAAAGGAAGCTCTCCCAGTAACTTCTACATGCATTCTCTACCCTTAAGGCAGTGGTCCCCGATCATTTTGGCACCAGGGACCACTTTCATGGAAGACAATTTTTCCACAGACTGCAGAGTGGGGGTAGGGGTGGGGGGAGAAATAGTTTCAGGATAATTCAAGCACATTATATTTATTATGCATTTTATTTCTATTATTATTACATTCTAATATACAATAAAAAAATTATACAACTCCCCATAGGTTGGGGACTCCTGCCTTAAGGTCTTTAAAAATATCACCTGTGAATCACCCCACTGCTAGCTTGCACTTACAAAATCTAAGTCCCATGGGTATCACACATCACTATGCACCCCAAGTAGGTAGGTAGTCCACTTGTATATCTTACTACACACCTACTTCTCTCTGTATGTTCTCCTCCTAATGTCTTGGAAAGGCCTGAATGTCACCTCTGTTCTCTTAACTATCAGTTCATACTTCCTTAGAGACTCAAAATCATTCTTGCTTCAGAAAATCTGCCCTTGATTAGGTTTACTTAACTGTAATCATTCTTGTAGCAGAAAGGGCACTGGATTGGAAACCAAGAGATCTGGCCTCTAATCCTGGTTCTTTTACTAGCTGTGTTACTTGGGCAAATCACTCCACTTTTCTGGGACCAGTTTCTTAGACATAAATGAGAGGAATCAGACTAAATAAGCTCAAACTAATTCCCAGATCTAAGAATTTTTTATGTAGAAAGATAAGCAAGGGCATAAACTTATAAAAACAAAAAAAGTACATAATTTTAAAATTATTTAAAGCACCTAAAAATTTTAAAAATATACAACATATTAAAACCACAAAAAGAAAATAATAACTTTTAAATTTCAAAGAGTAACAAGGGCCATTAAATTGTCCATTTTCCATTCTTTATCTGACCAATGAATGAAAACCACTCATTATAGGGAGTGCAGCTTAGGCCAAGAAACCTGCCAGTGGTCGCTTCTCACTGGCGGGAGTGTACCCCTGGCAGAGGCCCTTGCAGACAGAGAGGCCTACCTCTGTCCCTCTTGTGGTGGAACACGTGTACACAATTGGGGATCCCCACGCCCTGCCAGTGCCCCACAGAGACACATGCTAGTGGGTCAGACACATAGACTGAGAGGTAGTTCCAGGGCCAGTCTCAGGCGGTGAGGGAACCCATACAGACTGTTCTAATTGGAGAGTGCGGTGAGTTTCAGGGAGCAAATAGGGAGGGCACTCACCCTACCCCACAGAGAAACTGTTCTAGTGGACGAGGGCGGAAAGAGCCCGGTCTGGGGCTTGTTTGATGAAAACATCAAACAACTCCATTAAAAAGTGGGCAAAAGACATGAAGAGAAGCTTTTCAGAAGAAGATAGACTAATGGCCAAGAAAGATATGAAAAAAATGAATATGAATATAGATGCAAAAATTCTCAATAAAATCCCAGCAAACCAAATTCAGCTGCACATCAAAAAAAAATCCACCATGACAAAGTGGGCTTCATCCCAGAGATGCAAGGATTATTCAACATATAAAAATCTATAAATGTGATTCACCATATATGTAGAAGCAAAAACAAAGACCACGTGACGCTCTCAATAGACGCAGAAAAAGCATTTGACAAAATTCAGCACCCTTTATGATAAGAACTCTTAACAAAATAAGCATGAATGGAACATACCTCAAAATTATAAAAGCCTTATGCAACAAACCCACAGCCAGCATCGTACTGAATGGCAAAAAATTGAAAGCATTCCTGCTTAGAACTGGAACCAGACAAAGTTTCCCACTGTCACCACTCCTATTCAACATAGTGCTAGAAGTCATAGCCAGAGCAATTAGGCAAGAAAAGGAAATCAAGGATATCCAAATGGGGAAAGAAGAGGTCAAACCATTGCTCTTTGCTTATGATATAATCTTTTATCTAGAAAACCCCAAAGATTCTACAATGAAACTCCTGGAATTGATAAATAAATTCAGCAAACTCTCAGGTAACAAAATCAATGTGCACAAATCAGTAGCATTCCTTTACATCAACAGTCAAGCTGAGAATCAAATCAAAGATTCAATATCTTTCACAATACAAAAAAGAAAATAAAACACCTAGGAATATATTTAACCAAGGAGGTGAAAGACCTCTACAGGGAGAACTACAAAACACTGAAGAAGGAAATTGCAGAGGATGAAAGAAATAGAATAACATATCATGCTCATGGATCGGCAGAATCAACATTGTTAAAATATCTATACTACCCAAAATGATTTACAGATTCATTGCAATCCCCATTAAAATACCAATGTCATTTTTTGCAGATCTAGAAAAAATAATTCTACGCTTCGTATGGAACCAGAAGAGACCTCCAATAGCCAAAGCAACCTTAAGCAAAAAGAACAAACTGGGAGGTATCGCATTACCAGACTTCAAGCTATACTATTAATACACGGCTACAGTAACCAAACAGCATGATACTGGCACAAGAACAGAGATCAATGGATCAGAACAGAGAACCCAGATATAAAACCATCCTCATATTGCCATCTGATCTTTGACAAAGCAAACAAAAACATACACTGGGGAAAAGAATCCCTACTCAATAAATGGTGCTGGGAAAACTGGATAGCCACATAGTAGAAGACTGAAACAGAATCCACACCTCTCACAAAAATCAACTCATGATGGATAACAGACTTAAACCTAAGACATGAAACTATAAAAATTCTAAAAGAAAATGTTGGAAAAACTCTTATAGGCATTGGCCTAGGCAAAGAATTTATGAGGAAGACATCAAAGGCAATCACATCAACAACAAAAATAAATAAATGGGAACTGATCAAATTAAAAAGCTTTTGCACAGCCAAGGGAACTATCATTAGAGCAACCTATAGAATGGGAGAAAATATTTGCATGCCATAAATTCAGTAAAGGGCTAATAACTAGAATCTATATAGAACTCAGGAAAATTAGCAAGAAAACATCAAACAACCCCATTAAAAAGTGGACAAAAGACATGAACAGAAATTTTTCAAAAGAAGATAGGCTAATGGCCAAGAAACATATGAAAAAATGCTCAACATCTCTAATCATCAGGGAAATGCAAATCAAAACCACAATGAGATATCACCTAACACCAATGAGAATGGCATTTATCTAAAAGTCCCAACAACTGATGCTGGCATGGATGCAGAGAGAAAGGAACACTTACACACTGTTGTTGGGACCGCAATCTAGTACAACCTCTATGGAAAGTAGTATGGAGATACCTCAAAGAACTAGAAGTAGACCTACCATTTGATCCAGCAATCCCATTATTGTGTATTTACCCAAAGGAAAAAAAAGTCATTTTATCAAGAAGACACTTGTACTAGAATGTTTATTGAAGCACAGTTTACAATCACAAAGATGTGGAATCAAACTAAGTGCCCATCAATACACGAGTGGATTAATAAAATGTGGTATGTGTATACCACAGAGTATTACTCAGCCATGAAAAAAAATTGGTGAACTAATACCTTCTGTAACAACCTGAACGGAATTGGAGACCATTCTCCTAAGTGAAGTATCACAAAAATGGAAAACCAAACACCACGTGTACTATTAAATTGGAATTAATCAATCAACACTTATGTGCACATATGGTAGTAAAACGCAACAGAAATCAAGCAGGTAGGGGGGAGGGGATGGGTAAATACACATCTAATGGGTACAATGCACACTATCTGGTGGATGGCACACCTATAACTTTGACTCAAATTATACAAAAGCAATTCGTGTAACCAAAATATTTGTTCCCCCGTAATATTCTGCAATTTAAAAAAATGTCCTAAATAAATGATAGCATTTCAGTACCCGGAAAAAAATAAATTAATAAAATGCTTCCTATTTGAAGCCAGCTATCATGTGAGAGGTTCAATTACCCTGAGACAACCCTACTGCAAGGTCATATGGAGAGACAGAAGCCATGTGGAGAAGTATGAAGGTGCCAAACACATAGTGAAGTCTTCGTGAATCTCCTAACCAAGTCCTCACTGCTGAAGCAGTCCAGTGAATGATCCCAGCTGATGCCATGTCAAGCACCGTGCATCTGAGGCTTCATGAATTTCTGACTCACAAAACTATGAGAAATAAAAGTGGTTGTTGTCTTAAGCCACACACACACAAAAAAACAAGAAATGAAGTTAGCAGTTCAACTTTAGAGTACATTTTATATTAACATGAGCATCCTACTTTTATCAAGTGTTCTTATTCTCAAGTGATAAAGCAAATGGATAAATGTTAACAATAGGTGAATATGAATAAAGAGTACACAGGAGGTTCTTTGCACTATTTTTATTTTTTCAACTTTATTCAATTACTGTGAAATACTCATCACTTAGGTTTAAAATATTAGGAGTTGACTCATAGTTCTACCTGTATAACCATTAGTTCTTACAGGAAAGTCTGGAACTTGATTATGCATTACCTCCTAGGGCTTGTCCCCACCTCCACCACTGCAATAATACAAGTTCACTCATACATAATGTATATAGTGCTTGGTCTTGTCGTATCTACAATGTTCTCATCAATCTCCATGCCTTTGCCCTCTCAATATTGAAACTACCAGTGCTAAAATAAACTTCTATTCCTATCTCAACTCCTCCCTCAAACCTCTCCATGATTCCTAATTACCACGTAAACTTCAAGAGCTTCTGCCAGGTCATCCTCATGAGAGGTAGGAGGGATTCCCCTTCCAGGCCCCTGCAGGCAATAAAGGAACATATTTAAAAACTGTAGGGTATTTAAAAACTATAATAAAACCAACTAAAAGTCTTTCTGCTGCATTATCACCAGACGCTGGCAATTCTAAACAACCTCAGTGCTAAAATACTCCTTCCAACTACAGCAAACAGCTCCCACCATCACCCCTTTGTATATGACAATGGTCAACTTCCCCCAGCCTATCCAAATCATTTATCCAATAGTTCTTCTTTTCCTTAAGATCTCAAAATAAAAAATAAGCTAATAACAACAACAAAAGCTAAGGACAATTAGTGTATTTTCTATAGTTATTTGCAATTGTGAGGCATATCCTATCACTTTAATAGAAAAGTTCATGTATAATTTAATGTTATGCCTCACTGGAAGCAAAACTGAGTAGAGTCCATTTATATAATCCAATAAATTATGATTTAGTATTAAAACTGTTTTTAAAACAATAATCTAAACAAAAGGTTCAAAGCCGTAACTATATGCCTAGAGGCTGGAAAATTTGCCAAGACTTATGGGATCAGTTTCAGCAGAATGGATGGGGCCCTACTAACAGAACTGCAACTGCAGTCTTCTTTGGCTGCTCTGATCCCCTTTTGAGTCACTCGAAGGCCCAGGTCATCTTTGTCACTATGAGAGAAAAGGTCTAACTCAGCAGACAAAAAAGGACAGAAAGTGATACTAAAAGAAGGTGTCAGCTCTGCCTCAGTCAACCTCACTGAGGGCCATGTTCTGCATCACAGGCAGTGTAGCAGCTGGATGGTAAGTCAACAGAACAACACTGTTTGGTATCTCCCTGTCCAAAGGCTGTGTTCCTCAGCTGTAATGAATTCTCTTGACTCTATCAAATAGCAGGGAATGGCTTTCTCACTAGCGTATGGAGATAACTGAGAATGTACTATATAATAATAAAATTGATAACCAGAAGGCATGGAACCAAAGAACTCGATATAGCAAATTACTTCATATATTACAAACTGGTGATTAAAGAAAACAAATATATAAGTATTGTATATGAAGACAGTGTTTTCATTATCACTGTTTTGATAGTTCTTCCAGTGCAGATACTGTACATATTTCACTGTAACCAAAATTTTAAAAAACAGTGAATCCATAAGAATAACTAGTAATTTGCTGCATCCAAGCAAAAACTGCCATTATTGGTTAAACTGTAAAATACACCTAAATCCTAGAGCATTACAAAAAGAACTTATCTAAAGAAAAAGCTAAGAAATTTACTCAACAATTAGAAGAAAGAACAACATTCCAAAGATTTTCAAGAACACAGGGCAATGATACTTCAAACATACCATTCAGATTCTATAACTAGAAACTTGCCACAGAAGGCAGGTGCTCTAGTGTTTCAATAATGAACACTTCCTATAACCATGAACTAACATCTAAAGATTTGCATGCTTTCTAAAGTGCTTTCTCTCTCAAAAACCAAGGGAAAAGAGGAAGAATACATTTTTAAACAAAGATTATGTGGAAAAATAAAATCAAGTCTTATCTGATAAACAGCATTGTCCATTTAAAGAAGATTAAATTAAGACATATACAGAAATCAACAGTCAATTCAATAACTTTAGAGATCAGAATCATATTTTTTTATTTGAAAATTATTCAGTATGCTCATTTACATGTTAAAGCATTATGTTTATGCACTGCTGTACACTTGTAAATATCAGCTGAGTTTCTAAACATAAGAACATTATAACTATATATCTCACACAAGCATAGATCTTCAAGGCCATCATGAATTTATAAACTAGTAAGACATCATGGTACCAATAAAATGTTCAAGTGAGACCACCAAATCAATTCTAAAAGTTACCTGTACCAATGCAGTAACTTTTAAAATAAAATTCTAACACTGGAAATGTGAAACACCTCAAACAAGCAAAACACTCATCAGATCTCATCCTTCACCAATGGCAGTGTTATGACTTTCCCTAGCTACCTTGCCTAGTTTGTGGCAAAAATCCAGTTCACTTACCATCTACTTAAAAGTTATGAGTCCCTATAGTTACATGGAGTGAGACACTGTATTATGTAGATTAGGAGGTACCTATTAATTGCAGCCAGTAAAACATAAATATAATGTAGACAATAACTAAAATTAATAATAATTACCTCTGGCAACAATAAAAACAAGCCCATATATAACCCACTGGCCACTAAGGAAAACTAACTGTGCTAATGTGTGTGTAACAATAGATCGTGGATGATCAATATTTTAAAAAAAAACACTGCCAATGACAAATATATATTTTTTCCTTGTAGCAGAAATTAAAAGGAACGGTAAAATATTATGAATCGTTAGTTATTTGCTGCACTCTAATGCAAAATTGCCCATACCGGTTAAACTGAAAAACTAAACCCAATAGAACAGCTTTTAGAAAAAATGTGCTGGAAAGTTGAAAAACAATAAGTTGCAATTGCCATCGCTGACAGCACTGGCTTTCCATGTGATTATCACCGTAATTCTAAACGCATTTAGAAGTTCATCCCATGACAAAGGAAATAAGACAACCTAAACTCTGCAGAGTAGAGAAGAGTCCAAAAGAAAACTCTGGTTGGCTTGTGTGAAGAGAACTTAAACCGCTATCAGTTTGACAAAGAAACGCAGGATCTGGGTGAAGAAGAGTTCAGGTTTTCCCTGGGAATGTAAAATATTTTCCCGAAATCCACACAGAGGAAAAATACATTCAAAAACGAAAAAAACAAAAAACAAAAAAAGCCCAGCATTAATTGCAAATGAAGCAATACGAGTCCAGCATCCAATAGGTGGCTGGTCACCTCTCTCATTCACCAGGTAGAGACGCCCTTCTCATCCACGACCCTCAGAGAGGGGCTGACCCTCTCCCTGGACGCCGATCCCTGCCATCTCGTGCCGCCGCACAGACAATCCGCCAGAGCCGGGACACGCCCCCAAGAAAGACTACTTTCCTCCGAAAGGCAGCTCTGCCCGGTGTCATCCGCCCCCGTCTCAGGGCCTCTTCGGCCTCAGATCCCCGGTCCTCCCTCCGCAGCCCCTCACGGCTGCCCTCAGGGCTCTCCGGGTCCCCAGTCCCGGCCCCTCTCGTAAACCTGGGGTCCCGGCTCTCCCTCCACCCGCGCGGGGAGTGCTGACTCCCCAGTCCCTACCCGGCTTCCCCGTCCCGCGGCGCCGGGCGGAGCGCGCAGAGGAGCATCTACTGAGAAGACAAGTGCCTGGGACGCTCCGGCTCCGAACTCACCTCCAGTCCGGGCGCTCGGATCCTGGCCCGGAGCCCGGCTTCCGCCTGGCGCGGTCGGCGTTCGGGAGCGGGACCGGAAGTCCCTCCCCCGCTCGCTCCCGGTCGGCCCCCTGCTGGCCCCGCGCCGCGACGCCGGCCTGGGATTGTGGGGAGGACCGGGGAGAGGGAGGACCGGGGGCAGAGAGGTCGGCGGCAACGGGCAGCGGGCAGCGGGCCGACAGGCTTGGCCTGAAGCGGCAAGGCGGGCGCCCAAACGCTTTCTTTCGCGCTCTGCCCTTTCCAGTGAGTGCATCAGGCAACCAGCCTGCGAGTGCTTGACCGAGCGTCTACTCTGCTCAAGTCCTGTGACAAACAAGATGACTCAGACACTGACCTCTGTCCTCACAACCTAGTTGAAAGTTGACATGAATAAAAACGAAGGTTAATCACACCGCAAGACAGTATTTCTTCCTTCATTAATTCAGATTTTTATTGCCTACTGTACATCACTCAGGCGACAACCAGGCACTGCCGTAGCTGTGGGTGCTGCGGGTGCCGCGGTGACGGAGGAAGCCCCGGCTCTCGTGGGGCGGAAACCACGGGATAACTCAGCCGCTGACGCCTTGGGAACCCTGGTCCAGTGCAGGAACACAGATTCATAGGCGAGCGAATGCAGCGAAACCACCGAGTGTGAGAGGGACTGTGGCAGTGCTGTAGGGATGGGTGAGGTGTAGGGAGCCAAGCACAGAAGCCTTTCTAGAAATAGTGACTGTTGAGTTGAGACTGAAATAAATGATGAATAGGGTTAAAGGGCAGGCACGGTGGGGAAGGGCATGCAGAGAAGGATGCTAAGGAGTGAGAGCGTGGCTTATACAGGTAGCTGGACAGCGGTCCAGTCAGTTTAGCAAGGTCTGAGATCCTGGATGCAAGAGAGGAGGCAGGCCACATCATGAAGACTGTTGGACCTTATGCTAAGAAATTTGGACTTAAGACTTCATGCAGCAGAATCAGTGAGTTCGTCTAGGGGAATAGACAAAATAGTGAGTCATGTGGTCGACTAAGGTGATTGTCCTAGTCATCAAAGAAAAAAAAATAAGAACTTAAAAGATCACGGATAGAATGTTTTACCTTTGAGGAGGCTTTCTTAAACTGCCATACCCAGATGTAAAGACAGTGGATGACTACCATAATCCTATAAAGGCAGGGCTACCAGGGCTCATACCTCTCAGGTTGCTCCACTGGGAAAATCACCCCAACCAACTGAGATGCCAACTGAAGTCACAGGGAACTTTGGAATGGACCAAGAAGGCAGCTTCATTACCAGCTACAGTAATGAGGACCTGTCGTGTCTATTGCTAATTTCTTGCTGGCTACTATTATCCAATAAATATCCTTTTGCACACCAAGCCCCCCTTTTCCTTTTTAAAAGGGAATAATATAATTTTTTTCCTTCATTTTTTTCTTCCTTTTGCCAGAAACAGAGTATGTTGCAATGTATGGAGATAGGATTACAGTAGAAGAAAAAGAGAAATGGGCATAATGTAGAAAGTGTACTTGGAAGGCAAATAACCTCACACCCCTCCATGAAGTAGGACACAGCTTCAGTTTTTCTCCTGTTGGGAAGGTTAGCAGTCCATCTGTGGTGGTTCATAAAATAACTGAATTATGTAGTTGGAGAAGTATGTCTTTGAAAGGATGGGAAAAGGAGAATGTGTATGTGCGGTGTTGTATATGTGTGGTGTGATGTGTGTATGTGTGTGCACCAAGAAGTAGAATGTAATAGACACTCTGTGAAATGTTTCCCAGTAGCTCACCACAATTCCTTTTTTTGGAGGAATGGTTGAAATATTAATATGTAGAAACAATCCCTTGAAGGGCCACATATGCACAAGTGACCGTATCCTAAGGTGACCAACTATCCTGATTTGCCCAGGTATCCCAGATGCTGGACTTCCAGTGCTTAAACAGGGGTAGTCCTGGGAAAACCGAGAGAAGTTGGTTACCCTACCATGTCCTCTGATTCTATAACAGATTAATCCAGAGAGAGGTGGGCACAGCCTAAACCAGACTATTTAGACTGGTTTGTCCCAGGAATTTTAAATGAGTCACAGGAAAACACATGGGGAGAATAGCCATTAAAATTTTTTTTAACTTGTTTTAATTTCAGCGTATTATGGGGTACAAATCCTTAGTCACATAAATGGCATTGTTGTAAAAAAAAGATCTGTTAGCACCCTTTGCCAAGGACCCAGGACCTGCTCTGTTTCTTTTAATTATAGGCGATATCCCTGTATACTTCCAAATCATTTTCTTGCCAGCTGAAGATTTCTGCTGCTTACAACCAAAATAAGGGTATCTATATCACATCCTTGTTAAATATAATCTGCCCCAAGAGCTCCTACAGAATGGGCACTGAGCTGAATGACCCATACTCATTCCCACAGCAAACAGGACCAGGTGTGAACACTTAACACCAAACAGGTCCAGAGGATCTCCTATGCATGGATTTTGGAGTTCACCTACAGAGCTCCAATTAGTCTTTCTTACAGGCTTAAACAGAAATGTCCATGTAAATCTAGGATTAGGCTAGGCATGAGCACAATGTTCAAAGCTGGTGGGGAAAGAGGGAGCGGAGGGAGAAAAGGAAGTAGGGATAAGGAGGAGATAAAGATGGAAAAAGAGAAGAAAGAATTATCCGAGAGGGGGTCATCTTAGTTTCTTTCTTTATAGTTTTTGATTCCCAGTCCCTTATGAGATCCAGCTAAACTTCCTGCCTTAAGTTCTATGAAAATTCTGTGTCCTTCCAGCAAATTCCCCATTTTTGTAAGATTAGTTTTTAGCAGGTTTCCATTCCTACCAGTCGAACACCAAGCCATCAATTGATGAGCCACACTGTTGCCTGCTCATTCTGTAAGAGCGCTCTAGAGCCAACTTCTCTCCTCATGCCAAGGACAGGAGAAGGATTTTCACACTTCCATGGCTGTCTGGTCCCTTCAGGAAAACTATCACAATTACCATGGGATTTGATGACTGTAGTGTGAAAATCCCATGGGTAGGGAGAATCATGCAATCAAAGTGTAAAGCTGGAAGGAGACTTTGGAAACCATGGATTTCAACAAAGGAGGGAACTAATGTCCAGCTAGGCATAGTGGTTTTCCTAAGGCCAAACAGTTCAATCATCCCAGAGACAGGACTAGTTCAAAATCTTCTCTTTCCCAGTCCTGATCTTTCCAGTTAACTGATCTTTGAGTGTGGAGAGAGTGCAACACCCTGGGAGAAATCCTACTATGAAATCCTTAAACATGCACTATTCAGCACACCCACTTCCTGGTCTTTGGAGTTTACCTATATCTATATAATGGCATTAGCCTGACTGCAGAATGTGAGAACTGTTCATGAGACATTTGTGAGTGACAATGGATAACATTTCAAGAAAAAGTTTTCTACTTTTTTTTTCAGTACTCACGAACTGTCTCAGACAGATAGATGGGTTAATTGATAGAGCTAAAAGGTTAATTGTTCATAAAATTTGTACATTCTATATTCTCTGTAGTTCATAAATGAATATTCGTCTTATCCTTATTTTTTTGCATCACCAACATAAACAACATCATTAGCAGTTATGTCTAAAACTATATACTCTTCCCTTGTAATTTAGTAGTAATTTAAATTACTACTAAATGCGGTAATTTAATAATTTGTGGCAAAATCAACTAGTCTATATTTGGAAGCAATCACAGTGGCATATTTCCTGCTATATTAACTATTTCGTGTTAAATTGTGTTAATTACAGATTATGCATTAATTACAGATTATAAATAATTGAGATCAGTCAGGCCTCTCCAATTAATAATTCCACACTCCTCTGCAGGTTGTTAAAGGAAAGGTATTTTCTATGAAGATCCCAACATTCTGTGATCCAATAACATCTATTAGACTAAAGTGAAAGATGAATCTTATTAAATTTAGGGTGCTGTTTTCTTTCTAGAAGGGGAGCTGTCCCAGAAATGTTTCGATTTAATTGCAATATTTTAAAACATGAGTTTTGATACTTTGGTCTAATTTTTGTATTGTGATAAATTATATATAACATAAAATTTTGCATTTTAATCATCTTTAAGTGTACACTTCAATGGCAGTAAGTACATTAACAATGTTATACAATTATCACCATCATCATCTCCAGAAACTTTTAATCTTTCCAACATGAAACTCCATAACCATTAAACAATAATTCCCTATTCCCTTCTCCCCACAGTATTTTCGTCTAATTTTATAGGTTTGTATATCCCACAAAAATATTTTCAACACTGATTCATACCCTCTTGAAGTAAACAAATTTATAAATAGAAATATAGTGCTTTATTCAACTCTTTTCTCCTGTGGAATGTAAATAGAATGCGATTTCCACAGAGTCATATTGAATAACTATCAGACATTTCTGCTTCAGAGCTCTTTAAGACCTAAACCAATGGAAATTTCATGTGTAAAAGAGTAACACAACAGGGAAACTTGTCATGATACTCATTAATTGAAAGTTTGGGTAGGTGCGTTCCTAAGAACTTTTATGCAAGTTAATAATTTTAAACTCTAATGCTTTTTGTTTCTCTGTAAAAGCAATGGCATTCCACGTGTTTGATTGGTGCCCAAGCCTCACTTTGTTTTCTTCCCAAACAAAATCAAAACTAAGCAAAGATGTTCATGCCAGAGAAAGCTTTACCTGTTAAATTCTAACACAACTAATAAAACGAGCCTTTGTTTTTCAATAAAAATTTCACTCCATGGTTTGGTAACTAAAATAGATCCATGCCTCTACTCCTAACTTGGGACTCTCACCAGTAATAGAATGAATTTTCAGCTCTGAGTCTCAACGATAAGAAACGTATTTCCTAAGACAGAATTAGCTACAGGCTGGGAATGTTGGGACAAAACTTTTCCTATAAAAACAATGGATGTATGCCTTAAAGGGGGTTACATCTTCTCTGCACAGTGTCCTGATTCGCTAGTGAAAAGTCACTTTCTTTATTCTTAGCATTCTCTTAAAAACTTTTAAAATCAAACAACACGGTATAGGTTGGTTATATTTGCCTTGAGTGGCCATGATGAAACCATAGCATGTTATTTCTGATTCCTCTGTATTTTTGTCCTGAGAGAGAACTTCTCCACACTGCAAATACTCACTGCCCAGGAAAATGCCCTGCACATTGAGTTGCCAGGTAAAATATAGGACATACAGTTAAATTTGAATTTCAGATTATTTTTAGTGTAAGTATGTCCCAAATATGACATGGGATATACTTATAGTAGGAAATTATTCATTGTTTATCTGAAATTAGGTGTAACTGGGCATTCTATATTTTTATTTGCTAAATCTGGTACCCTCACTTACTTGCACACAAGCAAGTTTCCTTAAATATTTCTAAAGGAAAGTTTCCTTAAATATAATTAATGCAACTCCCTCCACCCAACCAAAAGTATGAAAAGAACAGTGGACTATCAATATACTATATAAAAATTATCCACCTTCGTATACTTTTCTTAACATTTTATGATAAAAAACAGAAGTGAGACCAAAGGTCTGTGATGGATATTAAGAATTAAACAGAGGGCTGGGAATGGTGGCTCACGCCTATAATCTTAGCACTTTAGGAGGCTGAGGCGGGAGGATCACTTGAGGCCAGGAGTTTGAGACCAGCCTGGGCAACAGTAAGACCTCATTTTTACAAAAAAATTTTAGAAATTAGCTAGACATGGTAAGCATACCTGTAGTCCCAGCTACCCAGGAGGTTGAGACAGGAGGATCACTTAAGCTCAGGACTTGGAGGCTACAGTGAGCTAAGATGACACCCTGCACTCTAGCCTAGGCACAACAGAGCAAGACCTTGTCTCAAAAAAAGAAAAAAAAAAGAAATTCATTTATTATAATTTAACATACTTATTTAACACAATGAATGATAATACTTAGGAAAAAACAGAGCAAGGTAAAAGGGCATATGGCAGGGGTGGGGGTTGCAATTACAGTGGTCAAGAAGTGGCATTTGAGCAGAGGCTTGAAAAAAATAGAAAAGAGCATGTCTGAGGAGAAGTGTCCCAGACAGAAGGAATAGCCAGGCAAAGGCCCTGAGGCAAGAGCACACACACCGAATTCTGGATGTGCAGCTCTCCAGCAGCGACAGGCTCAGACACGTTCCAGGCCCAGCCTAGGCCTGGCCCGGATCCCCGGCTAGAACTGTCTGCATTTGTGTCTCCGCAAGTCGGCCCAGCAGGCATTTCTCCTTCGCCAGTTGCTCTCTGCTAGATTTTGCCGATAGGGGACAGTAGAAGGCTGGAGGCAGAGGACCGACTTGCTCTTTCCTGTCTGCTTCCTGTGTCCTGTCAGCGGCACCTGGAAGGGCCCTTCACCTGGGGAATGGCTGTGAGGACGAGTTTCCAGCTGTTACCCTACTTCCAAAAGCAGCCTCATCTGGCCCCTCAGAATATCTGCTATAGAAGGGCGCCCCCCCCAAGAGTCCCAGGTCCCGCTTCTACAGACCCAGCTCTTCCCTTGTCCCCACAGCCCTAAAGCTGTGAGCCTCCTCCCGCAGCCCCCGGCTCTCTGTGATCTCCGTGCTCCCTTTGCCCTTTCAGTTGTCCAAGACCGGCATAACCGTTCCCAACACTGCATTCCCTCTGTTAAGACAGCAGTGTGCTTTCTTGTCCTTGCCTGGATCTTGACTGACACAGGGAGCTAGAATGTAACCTTCCTGAAGTCACAGACCATGTTTTATTTGTCTCTGACTCCACGCGCTTAACACAAAACCTAGCATATCATAGTGCTCAGTGAAGGTTTGTTGAATAAATAATAAACACATGTCGTATTGTAAGACAAGAATTGATAGTAGGAGAATGTACTTTGTTTTATGTGGAACAAAACCTGTTTTAAGATTAGAAAAATGTGTTCTCTTTGATTCTAACTAATGCCATTTGCTTCTGTAACCGTGCTTGCTTTAGGTGTTAGTCAAACATAGTTAATCAAAAAACCAGGGCAGGAGTAACTCTATGACAGGCTGAACTTCCTAGACTAGGCCTAAGTTTC
>CAUYSK010005491.1:0-20645 GCA_963575035.1 Avahi laniger | reverse complement strand
GTGTTTTTTATTTTTTATTTTTTTAGAGATGTTTGCCCAGGCTGGTCTAGAACTCCTGGCCTCAAGGGATCCCTCCCACTTTGGCCTCTTAAAGTGCTGGGATGACAGGTGTGAGCCACCACATCCAGCCAGAACTATGATTTTTTTTTTTTTTTTTTTTTTGAGACAGAGTCTCACTGTGTTGCCCGGGCTAGAGTGCCATGGCGTCATCCTAGCTCACAGCAACCTCAAACTCCTGGGCTCAAGCTATCCTCCTGCCTCAGCCTCCCGAGTAGCTGGGACTACAGGTATGTGCCACCATGCCCGGCTAATTTTTTCTATGTATTTTTAGGTGTCCAATTAATTTCTTTCTATTTTTAGTAGAGACGGGATCTCACTCTTGCTCAGGCTGGTTTCGAACTCCTGAGCTCAAGCAATCCACCCGCCTCGGCCTCCCAGAGAGCTGGAATTACAGGCGTGAGCCACCGCGCCCGGCCCAGAACTGTGATTTTTTTTTTTTTTTTTTTTCCGAGACAGAGTCTCACTGTGTTGCCCGGTCTAGAGTGCTGTGGCATCAGCCTAGCTCACAGCAACCTCAGCCTCCTGGGCTCAAGCGATCCTCCTGCCTTAGCCTCCCAAGTAGCTGGGACTACAGGCATGCGCCACCATGCCCGGCTAATTTTTTCTATGTATTTTTAGGTGTCCAATTAATTTCTTTCTATTTTTAGTAGAGACGGGATCTCGCTCTTGCTCAGGCTGGTTTCGAACTCCTGAGCTCAAGCAATCCACCCGCCTCGGCCTCCCAGAGAGCTGGAATTACAGGCGTGAGCCACCGCGCCCGGCCCAGAACTGTGATTTTTGATGGCTGTGGTGTGAGTGCTTGATCAGGACTTCCTGGGTGTGTGTTATCAAATAATTCAGGCTTGCCTGTGTCCCATTGTCACCTGTGGCGCCAGCCCCCCAGTGAGTTTAGGTAGAGTGTGTCCGCGTGTCTCCGAGCAGGTCGCATTCCCTGCTTGGAGACGTGTGGCCAGAGCACCCAGGAACCAGGGCATCAGACGCGTTGCTCTTTGGGGGTGTGATTAAGGCAGCAGGAGGCTGCCCCTGTGCACGGTCTGGTCCTGTCCTAGGCCACAGACAACGTTGTCTTGAAACCTCCCTGGATCCGTAGGAGAGAAATATCACAGTTGTGTAGGTGAGAAAATTCAGCGTTAGAGAGACCAGGAAAGTTACCCAAGGTCACTGTCAAACCTGTGGCTCCTGGCTCCCTCACACGGGTCCCCTCTGCTTGCTCTTGGCCTCCGTGACCCGTGGACCTGTGGACATTAGGTGGAAAAGCCCGGAGCACATCCATGGTCCGTGTTGGGCTCTGTAACTACAACACTGTTTGTGACAACCTGTGCTCCTTTTTCACATTTCCTGAGAAATTCCTGCTCTCGGGATTGCACTTTTGTGACATCCACTTAGCAAATTTTGAAACACCGAAGACGTAGAGGAATAAGATGTGGGCATAGGCATTCCATGGGGTGCCCCTTAGAAGTGCGGATTCCGAGGTTCTCACCTCCAGAGTTCTGGCCCACACTCACCTGTTGCCAGCTTTGCCTGGTGTCCCAGGTGAGTCTGAGGCCTGCACACTTTGAGGAGCACAGCAGGTAATGAGGGAGGGGTTTGGAATCTGGCACTGCTGGTGGGACCTCTCCCAAGTGGCCCGCCCTGTCCAGCTCCACTCCCGGGCTGAGGTGGGACTGAGCTGGCACACGTGAGCTCTCAGGAGATGATCGTTGGCATCAGCAGGGGCTCTCAGTAGACACAGTGAAACACTTCTGAACGTGGGGGCATCTTCTGTGATGTTGTATCGTGGCTGCTCCTGTCCTGGAACACACGCACGCACACACAGGCTCGTGTACTCACACGGGTACACACACGGCCGCGCACACGCCCAGGGTGTTCCCTGAAGCACGTGTATACTTCAAGGGTTGCTGCCCCATGGAGCGCAGAATGAAATAGCGCACTGCCCGGCTGGGTCCCTGGTGGTGTCTCCCCTCATGTGATGCACTGGCCCTCAGAGGGGCTGCGCGTTGTGTCCGGCCCACGGAAAGGGTAGGGTGGAGGAACATTCTGGTACATAAGTCTTTTGCTGAATTTTTTGTTGTTTTTCACTTACCCATGTATGGGGCAGCATTCCATTCTAACTGGGTGATGGCGGAGGAGATGAAAGTTTTTAAAATACCTGATTTTTAATGGGAGATGAAACGCTTTTCTTGCCAGTTAAGCATTTATTTTATTAATGTAGTTGCCATAAACACAAATATATTCCATTCAGTTGAAAGTATTTGAAAGTAAAAAGATGTCACACATCTTCCAGTGTTTCTGTAATCATACATCTTTGTTTAATGAAACCCTGTTTAAGTTACAACGAATATTTAATATTTGTTGTTATAAACTTAATCTTTTGGTGGTGTTTAAAAATCAGCACTACATTAATGAATTGACCTCATTTTATTTCACACTGTACTCTCTTTGCTTTACTGTTAAGGTTCATTTTTAAAACTACGTTGTTTAATTTCTTACATGCCACATGGTATACAATTTAAAAGGTGCCAAAAGGTAACAGTGACAGGGAAGTCTTCTCATCACCCCGTCCCCCACCACCTACCTCCCTAACCCTAGATCAGCGACCGTTACATTTTTAATCTTACCAGAAATAGTCTCGACAGGCATGTGTGTATTTTACACATTACCCTTCCCCCCACCATACCCTTAAAAAATGTGTGTGTTAGGATCCTGCGCATCTGTGTCACACCTTGCTGTCGTCACTTGGTGTTAGCGGGGGATCTGGGGGATAGTTCCACTTCACACGCTGAGACCTGAGTCGGTTTTATTGACTGTTTAGTGTTCCATTATGTGGATGTATCCAACTTCACTTCACCAGGGCTGGAGTTCGTTAAAAGTGCAGCAACAGGGTGACGTGAGAAGCTGGACATTGTTGGGACATGCATTTGGGAGGGTCACTGTCACTGACCTTTCAGTCTTCCTGGGACCAGCAGGCTTACTCTGCAGACCCAAGGGCCACATTCCCATTTTCTCTAGAGAGCAGTTGGTGACAGATGAGTGTTTTGCGACTTGATTGGCAGGTTTACCACTAATGTTAGAAAACGGTGTTAGTTACCATTGAGCATCTCCTGAGTGTCCGTCCAGCCTGTGCCTGACAGCGGTCTGCGCTTCGTCTCTTGACGGGGATGTTTTGTCTGTGGCGTGTCAGGTGGGTTTGGCTGGCCAAAGGGTGGATGTTCAGGGACACAACTTACCTTGTACCCCCAGTATTCAGGCCCGAGGAGGATGTGGAGGATTAATTACTGGGAGTCTTTGAGGGCAGTGCAGGGAGACGCCGCCTCCCGGCTGTCTGCTCAGAGCCCTTAATCTTGCTCCCAAGCCCCCGCAGATGGGCGTCTGCAGCAGGACAGGAGTTTGTCTCGTGCCCCAGAAGTGCAGCGTCTCTGCTGTGGAGCACCACCCCCTGGCAGCTTACAACTGACCTTTCCGGATTACTCCCGACTTTATGGCCTGTGTCACTCCCAGCTTCCGAAGGCCAGCCGGTCTGGCCTACCCAGGCGTCCCTTCCCCAGCAGGAGTGTGCTCTGCTGGGCGTCCCACCTCCTCAGCATCCGGAGACCTTGCCTCAGTCATTGCGGGGTCCCTGGCATCTGATGGGCCGTGGTCGCCCACCCTGCTTTATGTCCCCGTGGACTGTGGCCCCCCAGCCTGCCCGGCCTCCTCGACGCGTTTGTTGTCCTCCTGCATCCTGTGCGTGGTGGAGCCGCACGGCCAGACTGTCGGCTTTCGTCCCACGTCCCACGCTTGATCTGAGTGTCACGCACCTGTTTGAAGGTGACGGTTTTTCTTGACCTTTAGATGTTTTGTCCATCCCTTGACTTCTTGGACATAATGTAAACAAGTGTCAACATTTGAGGACAATGCGTTAGAAAGGGAATGCCATTCGGAGAAGGTATTCGCCCTCCGTGGGCGGAATCCACTGCCCCCTTCTTCACGGCCCACTCTCTGCGCTGACGGGGCTGCTGTGTGGTTGTCTGGACGTCTCATGGTGTCACTGTGGGGTCTCGACACATGGGGGTGTGGAAAATCAGATGGCGAGTAAAGCTGTGGTCGTTAGGGTCACCTCAACCGGTGGGTGCCCTGGGGATCGCTGGTCAGCGGAGGTGGGGGTACATGGCCCCACAGTGCCTGGGTCCCCCATCTTTCTGACATACCCTACCCTGTCCTACCCTGTAGACATATGTGTATATGTGTGTATGCATGTCTGTGTATGTATGTGTGTGCATGTGTGTCTCTAGTTGTATGTATGTGTATGTGTGTGCATGTCTGTGTATGTTATATGTATGTGTGTATATCTATGTATGCATGTGTCTATATATCAGTGTTTAATATCTTTGTGAGGGTTGAATTCTGGTGCCAAGTCTGTCGTCTAAACCCTAAATTGCTGCTTGTATTGTGACCATTTAGATTTTCAGAATCCAATCATCATTTTTCATGCTTTTTTTTGTGGGATTTCAGAAAAGTGACTATTTTAGAAAAAAAGAAAAAGGACTAAGTTGCCCGACTGGCTATAACAGGGTCACTTCCAGGAACGCCAGGCGCTTCCTGAAAGACCCCACACTTGTGAGTCGGTGCAGTCAGGAGGGTCTGAAAATACACGCTGGACAGCAGGACGGCCTGTGGCTTGAGCCGGGGAGCCGGTGGTTCGGCCTTTCACGGTCCCGGGCGGAGTGTGTGTTCCAGACCACAGGCTCGCAGTCGGAGCGCCAGGCTGGCCTCTGGCTGAGCTGCGCGAACTTGGGGAGAGGCGACTATCCATGGTGCGAGTGACACAGGCAGGCTGGTCTGCACCGTCTTCAGTGGCCTTCCAGTTGGAAACACGGCGCGTTGGGGGCATTTTGACTTGGCTTTCGGTGAGCTGTGGCATCTGACTGTTTTTGCTCTCCTCGTTTGCAGACGCCTTTGTGAACAGCCAGGAATGGACGTTGAGTCGCTCGGTCCCGGAGCTCAAAGTGGTGAGTGCTTCCTTCTGGCCTTGGCGGTCGTCATCTCCCACCTGCGGGAAGGGAGGGGGCTCCGCAAGGGGCAGATGTGACCATGTGAGAGCACCCAACCCTGCATACCTGGGCACTGTCATCCCCTGGGGCCCGGAGGTGATGTGTGACTCTGGGTTTGACCCTAGGAAGGTCCAGGTGTAGCCTGGACCCCGGCTGGAGCCCTGGGTCTACCTGTGGCAGCCACAGCAGCCACCCAGCCAGGATGAAGTCTGTGTGCAGGGCAGGAGCCATCGTCATCCTCTCGTGTCCTCCCTGTGTGTGTGTGTGTGTGTGTCTGTAGCTCTCTCACTTACAAACACACACGCACATGCGCGCGCACACACACACACACACACACACTCACTCTCACTCACAGCCACAGGTTTATTCGCCCCATGCAGGATGTCATGGAATGTTTCTGTAATGAGCCATCGAGCTTTGAAAAAATGACTGTTTACCTGTTACGAAGTATTATTGGTATTAAATTAAAAGAAGAGTTTTGTCTTTTATTGTAAAATTTACCTTTTCAATGAAATTATTTAAAGCTTAAAATTGGTGTAAATAAAAAGTGGTCTAGCACAGCCGCCCCTTTGAGCCCCTCCCGACTGCACTACCCCACCTTAGGATGGAAGGAGGGGAAAAATGTAACGTAAATAATGGGTTCTTTGTCGTGAAATATGTGGCATTTGTGTGCATGCGTATGTACGCATGTGTATGTGTATCTGTATGCATATTTCTATATGTACATGTGTGTTTTTATGTATGTTTATGTCTGTGTATATTTATGTAAGACTACCTCTGTGTATATGTGCATGTATATGTACATCTGTGTGTATGTCTATATATGTATATGCGTGTCTCCATGCATGTCTGTTATGTGTGTATACATGTCTGTGTGTGTCTGTGTATATCTGTATCTATGCCTCTGTATGTCTGTCTCTGTATGTGTATGCCTCTGTATATATGTGAATATATGTCTGTATGGGCGTCTATGCATGTCTCCATGTGTATGGGTATTCATGTATACGTATGTATGTATATGTACATATGTCTGTGTGCATATGCCTACATGTCTATGTGTGTATATACCTATATGCGTGTATATGTGTATGTTTCTATATATGTATGTCTATGTATACATGTGTATATGAATGTGCATATGCCTGTGTATGACTGTATGTACACGTGTATATTCATCTATATGTATATGTGTATGTCCGTATGTGTGTGTATGTCTCTGCATGTGTGTGTATCTCTAGTTGTATATATGTGTGTGCATGTCTGTGTATGTTATATGTATGTGTATATGCCTGTATGTGTATCTATGTATGCATGTCTCTCTATATGTCATATGTGTATATGTCTTGGTATGTGTGTATACATGTCTATACATGTGTGCATATCTGTGTACATGTGTCTATACGTCTATGCATGTGTATATGTCTTTAGTTGTATATATGTGTATATGTGCATATCTATGTGCATGTCTGTATATGTATGTGTGTATATGCCTATATGTGTGTATATCTGTGCATGCATGTCTCTATATGTCTCTGTGTGCATGCATGTCCATATGTGTGTGCGTGTCTATGTGCTTGTCTGTGTGTGGTGTGCATATGTCTGTGTGCATGTGCCCATATGTGTGTACGGATGTCTGTGTGTGCATATGTCAGTATGTATGTGTTTGTGCATATGTCTCTGTGTACATATGTCTATATGTGTGTGCGTGTCTGTGTGCATGTTTGTGGGTGTGCATGTGTCAGTAGATATGCGTGTGTGTTTATGTGTATGCTGTGTGTATATGTTTCTTTATGTACATGTATGTACATTTTCTAGTTTGCTGAGCTTTGGGCCCTGACTGTGAAAGGACATCAGATGAGCTCTGGGCAGCAGATACTGATGAAATGTGGCTTCAGTATGGCCTACTTAGTCCCAGTGTCTCTGTCTCCTGCATTTCTGTTCATGGCTCCACACTGTCTTCCCAGCAACCCAGCCAGGCCCACGGAGGCCGGTGGACGTCTCCTTCCCCCGGACGCCAGCCTCATGGGTGCTTAGAGAATGGGACAGGGGCCTGGGCATGACCCATCAGGTTTCTCACGTCTGAGATGGAGATAGAACTTTCAGGTCCTTGAAGAGAGCATATAGGACTTTTGTCACCAGGAAGAGTACATGCTTTTAGATTTAGGAGATACAGGATGATGAGTGAGAGGTGTCCTGAGATGGGAGGGCGCTGGTCCCCACGCAGTCTCTCCATCAGCCTCTGGCAGGCCCCGTCCCTGCTACGGTCAGTGCCTGGACCCACCTCCTTCCTGCTCCCCCTCGTCCCTCCCTCTGGATTGCTGCCCTTTCTCTGCGGCACCTCCCAGCGGGCTCCTTTCCCCGTGGGAGACAAAGTACCTGTCAGTGCCCCTGCCCGTTGCAGAAGCCTGGGGTTCCTCAGGAGTGGCCTTGGGACAGCCCCTCTTTCTGTCTTTTGGGTGCCCTGTAACTGCGGTGCCCACACAGTATTAATCCCACGGGAGACATTCAGGAAATGTTTGTCCAGTGAATGACACAAGGCTGGCAGCGTTGTTACCAGGAGGTTGTCACAAGATTTGCCAGTTTCTGATACGCCCTGTTGAGACAACCCGAGTGCCATTCAGGCTCTGCATCCAGCGCGGAGCGGCAGGAATGGTGTTTCATGGATGGTGACGATGCTTATGAAGCCCCGACTTTGTGTGCACCATGTTCTGAGTGTTTTACAAAATTATCTCATTTAACCCTGACAGCCACCCCACAGACAGGGACCGTCATCACCCACCCGCCTTTTCTCAGATGAGAACACTGAGGCTCGGAGGCATTAAGAACTTGCCCAGGGAGCCGCAGCAAGTAAGTGGCAGAGCTGGGGTTGGTGCCTCCACCTCAGCACTGCCCTCTAGAACTTTCTCAGCAGTGGAAACCTCCTGTACGTGCCGCCCAGTGTGGTAGCTACTGGCCCCGTGTGGCTGTGGAGGGGTTGAAATGTGGCCAGTGTGACTGAGCAGCTGAGTTTTAAGTTTTTATTTAAGTTTAGTTTTTTCAAGTTCAAATAGCCCTGTGGGACCAGGGGCCACCCGTTGACAGAGCATTGCGGACTGACTGTCCGGTATTGAACCATCTGATCTAGACCAGGTTTGGGCAGTGCGAGGTGTCGTATGTTCCGAGAGGGCCCATGTGATCGTACCAGACCATAACGGAGGTTCTTTGCTAGCTTCTTTGCTACTATTTCAAAAGCATCTTACTTTGAGGAGTGTCTGTCCAGAGGTGTAAGAGGCAGTCGTGAAAAGGCAGCATGTGCTCTCATCCCGAAAACGTGACTGTCTCCAGGCTTGATTTCGTGAAGGGTTAACTCCACTCACGGACAGGTCAGTGTTAACGGTTCTGCGGTTCGTTCGGAGGAAAAGTCCTATCCCCTGACCTGTGTGTGGACGTACACGACCCCGGCAGGACCACCAGCTTGGCTCTGGGCCAGGCACCCTCCCGACGTGGCGCCCACAGGCGGCTCATCCTCATCGCCACCCTCTGCTGATCCCCCGTGTGCCGGGGAGCGCCGGGGTCTGAAGAAAGTGCTCCTCTGTTCTGCAGGGCAGCCCCTGAGCGCCCACAGGGCTGTGATTGTTTGCCCCAGCGCAGCACCCCCGGGACAGGTGGCCCCTTAGGTCAGCGCCTTAGGAGCCCCTGCCCCTGCTTCGCAAGTGCAACAACGAAATGAGGTCATAGCCAGCCTGCAATGGACTCTTTATGTAACGTTTTGCAATAAATCTCCTGGAACCCATCAGAGAAAAAGAAGTTCAATGTTTGCTTTCTTTTCAAGAGTGGTAGTGCCATCCTTACGTTTTCTGGAGTTGAGTTATGGCCTGATTGTCCCTGACTGGCTGCTTTCGGTGCTGCGGGGGGGTCCCAGTGCTGGTCACTGCAGCTGTGTCCGGCAGCCTGGGCTCCATGCGTCCATCTGTTGGGAAGAGTGAACGTACCTTAGACGTCTTGCCTTGGAGGGGACCTCAGGCGCCTAACGCCTCACATCCTGGGTGTGTGTTTCCACTGAACTCCCAACTGGCATTTTTATTAAAAGCCTCAATTTCCTTTGCAGCAACGCTCAAGTTTAGCAGGTAAGTGGTGGAGTGTGGGGTGCCGAAGAGAAGACTCCACACTCCCTTCCATCTCGTGACACGAAGGTGCTGGGCTTGGGCTCTGACCATTCGTGGCCCTGCACGGATGATGCGGGGTCCATGGTGACAACCTCTGCCCACCCGGTGTGCGCAGTTCTGCAGTTTTCAGGACACCTGTTCCCCCCCACAGAGCCCTGGGCCTGCATTGGGTTCGTTCCCTCCCCTCTGCTTGGCGTCCAGCAGCAGTTCCCAGCTTCACAGGGGGCTGCGCCACAGCTTAAGGGACATTTTGGTCCCATATTTTATCTCCTCCTCACAGTCAGCTGTTAGGGTCCGCCAGTGTTTCAAATAAAATAATGCTCATCGTGTACAAATATAAGATGGTCTGTGAGGTGGTCGTTCAGACCACATAAATCCCCTTCCCGCTCCATCCCCAGGGCCGATACTGTCCTCCCGAGGGTGAGCCAAGTCCTCGCCCGCCGTTCGCACGGCAGAAGGGAGGAATGTTGCTGCCAGAGCAAACACAGGCTGAGCAGTGTTTGATTTCTGAGCGTTTTCTTCTTCAGGAAAGAGAAACTCTAATCTTAATTAAAAATTTAATTCTGTGGCGTACTGTCATGGATTTTCTCAGCATGAGGCTGACACACAGCAGGTGCCCTGGAGCAAAAGAATAATTAGTAGGTAGAAGTTCTCAGATTACAGAGGCCCAAGGTAAAAGAAGATGTAAGTCAAATCAGGAGGAGAAACAGCTTTATTTAGGATCTGTCCACGCAGTCTGGCTTTGAGCCCGGCTCCGAGCCCTGGTAGTGAAGCGTCTCGTTCATCCTCGCTGGTGCTGGTTCACTCACTCAGCCAGTGCTGCTGAGCGTCACCTGGGGCTGGGCGCTGCGCTGGGGGATAGGGAACAAGATGAGCAGGACACAGTCCCTACCCTGGAGGAGCTGTGAGTGTTGGAAAGGGTCAGACCCACATGCTGGTGCTTGTGAATTAACATGTCAGTTGCAGTGTAGCCTGGTGAGCAGAGGACGAGGGGGGCTTTGAGGAGCGGCATCCAGTTGAGACTGTCATTCGGAAGGGGTCTTGGTCTGTTCAGGCTGCTGTAACCAAATGCCACAAACCGGGTGGCTTATAAACAACAGAAATGTATTTCTCACAGTTCTGGAGGCTGAGAGGTCCGAGATCAAGGAACTGGCGGATTCAGTGTCGGGTGAGGACCTGCCTTGTGGTGTGTAGATGGCATCTGCTTGCTGTGTCCTCCCAGCACAGAGGAGAGGGGTCTTTCTCGGGCCTCTTTTATAGAAACACTAATCCTCTGCTAGGACCTCGTCACCTCCCAAAGGCCCCACCCCCAATACCATCCCCTTGGAGGCTGAGTTTCAACAAGTGCATTTTGGGGAGAGACAAATACTCAGACCATAGCGGAAGGCGGCTCAGAGGAGGTGACATCTGAGCTGGTTGCTGACCCATGGATAGAAGTAGGATTTCGGGCAGTGACTGACGTGAAGCGGTCCAGGCGTCTGGAGAGAGCAAGGAAGGCCTCTGGGATGCGATTCGGTAGCTGGTCTGTAGACGGCCAAGCAGGGGCGGGCAGCCGGGAGACCGAAGGGCTGAGTGTGGTGTGCGAGGACAGGCAGGCTGTGGGTGCTGGGAGGGTCGCTCCTTTCGGGGTGGGAGCACTCGGGACTGGTGGAAGGACGGGCAGTGGGGGTGCCCTCACACAGACAGCAGCTGAGGGGGCTGGTAATAACCTAGAACTTTGATTTTCTGCAGTCTCACGCCGAATTTGTCGTCTTCTGTTTGGTCTTGTAGTTACTGGCATCATCGTCCACTCAACTAAACTTTCTTCCTGCTTTCTGTCTGCACAAATCCATCCTTCCTTGCCTCCCTCCCATTCCATGTTTGTAGCCACTTGTTGGGACCAGGAGCTATGCTAAGTGTCCAGAGACGTAGATCTTGGCCTCTAGGGACCCGAGTGTAGTGGGAGATGGAACCAAGAATGTCACCTGTCCCAGCGCAAGGCGTTGTGGCGTGTGGGGTTGGGGGAGCAGGGAACCCCCCAAAGAGAAAGTAAAAACTCACCAGGTGAAGTGGGGGGGGCACCGGGTAAAGGAAGAGTGAAGGTCGTGTGGGAAATTCACAGACCTGCTGGGCCGCGGTGTCACAGCAAGGTGGTGAGGATGTGGAGGGAGGCAGCGTATTCCTAACACATTTGACCTTTGGCTCGGGGCAGTAGGAGTCTCCCCAAGGGTCGTGAGATGAGGGGGTACCATTTTCTCATTGTCAGTTTCCAAGGGTCTCGCTGGTGCTTTCATGGTTAAGAGGGGGACTCCTAGGTGAGTCGGGGGTGGGGGACAACAGACAGGCTGCTCCTGCACCCGGTGGCCACAGAGTCTGCAGTGACATGAGGGCAACGGTGCTCAGAGGCAAAGGACTCTGAGACTCTGGGCTCGGGGGCATCCGGGGGGTTCCAGATTTCTGGCTGGAGAGGCTGGGTGGGGATGTGGCCGTAGCAGGTGATGGGCAGACTGGGGAGAGGGCCACGGTGTGTGTGGAGGTTTGGATACCGCCCCAGGTGGTGTACAGGTGTATACGAAAAGCTTGTGTAGTTTTGGCAGGAGCTGGGTAGGAACACCTGGAGCTGGGGCAGAGGAGAACAAGATTTTAGAATTGGTTAATTATTGATAGGAGGTTGGGTGTGGATGGGCGCCCTTGGACGTTAGAATTGAGGATCACCTGGAGATGTGGGGGGAGGAGCCAGGAGGGCACCTATGCTGGGGCAGGTGGAAGAAGAGCCCATGTGGGCTGGGAGGGAGGTAGAGGAGGCACCAGGGTGAGAGTGGGAAGAGAGAGAATCTTGTCAGCAGCTGCCGGTGCCGGGGCTGGGGCAGGAACAAGAAGGACCAGTGGTTGTAGAAATGGAAGTCGTGGGTGACCTTGTGGGCAGCTTCCTTGTAGCGACAGGGTCAGGACCTCCGGTTGTTTGGTGGAAGCGGGAGAAGGTCAGTGTGGGAACAAGAGCAGCAGAGCTCTGGCGGGCAAAGGGAGGCGATGTCCGTGGGGATCTCTTATGTTTTGTTTTTCCTAAAGGATCGATTGGATCTTGCTTAAATGCAGATAGCAACGTTCTAGTCGGGGAGGAAAAGATTAAAATACAGGAGGGGACTGTTGATGAGCTGCTTTCCAGAGAAGGCTGAGGGGGGTTGAGATCTCAAGCACAAGCAAAGGGGAGACATTCCACGGGCCTGGCCCACCTGGAGGAAGTTTCCTTGGAGGCAGCCCCCTGGGAGTCAGCCGTGCCTGCCGGATCCTCCAGAACTCCTGAGGGTTATTTGCTAACCCTGTACGCACCAGCACCTCTGCCGCCTCTCGCACCAGCCCCGCTCTGTCCCCTTCTCTCAGTGATGCTGCCGTGGATCCTGTGCTCCCGAGAGGCGGGTTGCCGTCCTCCTCATCTGGGTGCCCCTGCCAAGCTCCCCACCCCAGTTCTCTCCAGCCCGCTCTCCTGCTCCTCTAGCCCTTCTCCCTGTCTGTCCCAGCCGTAGCCTCTCACGATGCAACACACCAGGTTCTCACCACTGTCCCCGCGTTTCTCTGTACCGCCATCCTGTGCTGTCTCACCTGGTGCCTTTCCCAGCCTGGGAACGGTCCACGGTGAATGGTGAATGCTGGCGGCTGACTCGGCACACACAGTCCCGACGTAAACCGCACCCTTGTCATCTGGATGAATGCCACACCGGGGTTTGCACCGACAGTCTTGATGCCCTTGCGGCTGTCGAGGCTGATGAGGATGTGAGCTGCTAATTGAGGGTGTTGGACTCCCTCTTACCCCAGCAGAAGTATTTAATGAGCTCATTTTTGGCCTTCCAGCTGATGCTTGGTTATGTTTATGTTTAGGGTTACTGTGTATTTTAACCTCCGTTCGCAGAATGCCAAATAGACCGATCTAATTATCCTTAATGTTTGTCCGCTTCTTTGTTGCAGGGAATTGTGGGTAACTTGGCCAGCGGCAAGTCGGCGCTGGTGCACCGGTACCTGACCGGCACGTACGTGCAGGAGGAGTCTCCTGAAGGTATGCTGTGTGGCAGGCAGTTGAGAGCTCAAGAATGTAGTTTGTAAAATTTTTCTTTAGCATGTTCTAAATCATTACTTTGATGTATCACATGTCAAGAAAGTAATAACACATACCAAGCTGTAAAAATCCTTAACTATATTGTTTCTTCTGTAGTATTTTTAGCAAGCCCATTATATTCACTTTGGCATTGGGAGTAAGCTAGTAGAACCATGGAATGCTGTAGAATTTATTTCTTATCCAATAGTTCTGTCCTCTCAAATGTCCTTTTTAATCCACTGTTAGTCCTTTAAATATTGGCCAGACAGTTCTCTGATCTGGATATTGAATTTAGACATAGTATGTGTATAGTGTTACTGAGTCATAGGTAAGAGCTGTTCTAGATGATTCTTTCAGATTATCACCACCATACGTTTATTTCCCCCTTATATTGTATTATAAACATTTAATAATCATTTTGCATGAGAATAAGACATTTCTTTTGCCATTAGGCATTTACTTCTTCCGTTAAACATATTCATGTTTTGTTTTTTGCTTTAAATAAAATTATGATAATAATGGGGTAGGAAACCATTTAGTTCCTGTGTCCCCCTAATCAAGGTGTAATTCACCAGCAATTTTCTATATTATATTTTCTCTCCATGTAACCTTTTTAAATCCAACTTTGAGACACTGAATTTCTGGTTCCTTCTTTTTCTTACTGGCTGTTCCATTCTTTGCAGACATGGACGCAGGTAACTATACACTTTCTTCGTGGCGGCGCTTGTCTTGTTTTGGAGAGAAAGGAGAGGCGCGACTTTGTACTGTAGCGTTCCCTTCCCACCTCGTTCTGTGTATCATCGATTTTGTTTCATTTTATCTTTTTTTTTAAGTTACACATTTCACCCTGTTTTGTCCCTTAGATGTCTTTTTTAGCAGTAGTCCTGAGTAGCTTCACATGTTTCCTGTAACACCTGTTCTGATATTTAACTCTGTCCCGGATACCGTGGAACCATCCAGAAAAGTATGGAATTCTCTGGCGGGCTTTGCGTGGGGCTCTGTCACTATTTTGCAGAATTTTGTAATTGTGTAAGCTCCTTATGGTGATCACACCAGGGAAAGGCTCCCTTTTTTTGTTGTCCGTATTGCAGTGATGATTTGGGAGGATTAGAGGTTAACATGAGGGCTTGTCTTTCCCATGAGAAATACGTAGGGCTGCAAGAAAATTACAAGGTTTGGAGAAGTGAGAAAAGATGGCATTTTCCCCATTGTCTTTCCAGCTCCTTTCCCGAGATCCATTTGTGCTGGTTTTAGTGGTTCCTTTGTGTCTGAGTGTGAATTTTAGCCACAGCCGGTTTGATTGCACCCGGGGAGTCAGAGCCTTTTCCATGGGTGTTTCACTTCCAGCTCAGGGCTAACTGTTGCGGAGGTGATGTGGAGGGTAACCCAACTGCAAGTGAAGGCATCTCCTTTTCCAAGTAAATCTCCTTTCGGCCCCACAATCTCTCTGGATTTCATTCTGGGGTTGCTGGGAGGTGCGTGGCCAGCCCCAGGTTAGGCTGCTGTTGCTCCGGCTTCTCTTGCCCTGGGGTTCAGGTGTCCGGTGTGGGCGGTGCCGGTGTCACTGGCTCTCTGGAGTAAGAGCAAGGGCCGCGTCTCACTCTTGACATCCTTTCCCCTGTGCTGCTGTTTTGTCATATGGTGGCTTTTTGCAGGCTTCCCTTTGTGCACTTACAGTTTGTGCAGTCATATTTGGGCCCAACTGCGATCTCTCTGCGACACGTAATGGGCCCTTATGTTTTGATTAACACAAAGGCATTTCCCTTGAATGCTCATACATGGAAGTAAGAATTGCACCTGTTTTAGTCTGCTGAAATTGCATAGTATCACATACTGTTTTAAAATATGTTATTTTTAAGGGTAGCAGCATAGGTGAGTGCCAGGAAGGACACCCCTTTCTTCATCTGCAAAGTGGGACTGTCTCATCCCTTTATGGGTCCCCGTGCTCCAGGCCTCCCGGGCCGGCGGGAGGATTGTCCGTGATCTTTCCTCACACCCTGCCGGAGCTGCCCCAGGCACCCGTCCTCTCGCCTGGGGACTCCAGTGGAAGGGGTTGTCCACGGGGGCGCAGGGAGCTTACAGCGGCACGGTGCCCAGGTGTGCGCAGCGGTGTGCGCCAGGAGCCGGCGGTGCTGAAAGAATCGTGAGTCCAGGCCCTGCCCGTGCGCGGTGCACGTGCGCTTCCCGGGGCCGGGCCTCCTGCCTGGAACCGAGCAGGTAGTCACCGTCTTCGCTTCTCTTAACGAGACCACTCCCTGTCCACCTGACCTGTGAGTTTCGTGGCAGTGGCAGGAGGGAGCCATGACTGGCTGTTTCAGAAAGAAAACAAACGAGAAAAGCTACCACGATCTTGCCCTCCTGAAATTCTTCCTCATGGTCAGGAGCCTGGAGCTGGAAAGCGACGTCAGTGCCTGTGGAAAGAGTCGACGTGAATCGGTGGCCTGTGCTTGGTTAACTACGAAGCTTTCTGTGCGGAGTGTTGGGGATTGGGGATGTGATTTACTGTGTCGTCATCCGGTGGCTGGAGAGTATCAGAGTGACGTGAGTGATCCCGGCCGCAGCCCAGCCTCACCGTGCTGGCCACCCACGCGGACACGACTGAGGGTTTTGAGTGAGCCGCGCGAGCTTTCCGTTTCTTGGTGTTCCTGTTACCTTGTGATTTCTGCTGCATTTCTGTGACAACTGCTGGAGTGACCGGGGGCAGCTACTTTCAGGGAAAGGCACTTTACGCCTCCCGCGCCTGTGTGACCTGCCTGTCCAAACAGTTTCTTGGCTCCCCCTGCCCTAATTAATGCCTGTGCAGAATTGTTCTTCTGCCTTAGTGACTGCGCAGACACCCTCCCTGCTGGTCCTGACCGTGGCTGCGATGCGGTGAGGGCCTCCCTGTGTGCAGAGAGAATTCTCTCTGGGGGGAAACACTGCTGGTGCGGAACCGTCTCCAGATTCGAGCCTACTTTTATCCGATACATCACGTGAATTTTAGCTCCATCCCAGAGGGCAACATCTGTTGTCTTTTAATTGTGTGATATGTTTTGGGTGATATTTTATCCTTGTAGGGAAGAGAGCCAACTTACAAGATTCAGATAGTTTTAAAGATGCAGTTCAAGAGAGGGAAGGGTTTAAATGTTACATGTTTTTCAGTTAGTGAATTAACAATGCAAAAGTGAGTAACTCAATAGGGAGCCTGAGATTCCATGAAAATAATCCAAATTTGTATAGGCAGATATCCTTTTAACTGTGTGTGCTATGTACATACATACATGTGTGTTGTGTGTGTACATATATGTGGGGCAGGGGAGGCCTAGGGGTGCTGTAACAAAGTAGTGCAAAACTGGGTGGCTTACAGCAGGGATTTATTGTCTCCCAGTTCTGGAGGCCGGAGGTCTGAGACCCAGGTGCTGACAGGGTTGGATCTCAGAAAGTCTGTGCCGTGCCTCTCCCAGCTTCTGGCGGTTGGCAGCCTCGGCATTCCCTGGCTTGAAGACGTCTAACCCTAGTCTCCATGTTGCACTTAGAACTGGTGGCGTTGGCCCCGTCACTTCTGGCGGTCAGGGCTCCCACCGGCGATGGCCGTGCCAGCTCTGTGGTATTTCAGAACCTGGCAAGGACCGCCTCAGCTCGCGTGTGACCTTCGGAGTGCTGAGAATGTCACAGCTGCCGTTCACTTCCCATAAAGAGAATCAGAGGAAAGTTACTCATCTGCCATTAGTGCCCATGATGGCTGGAATGACGTTTTGGGCATGTAATTTGAGTTTCTCCTCTGTCTGTTTGTGTGTTTAATATTCACCACGTGTCCTGCCTTCCCCGACACGGACCCCATGGGCACCCCTTAGTTTTTAACTTTCCCCTCAAATAAAAAAAAGTCAATCAAAGGAAAGAAAGCCAGGCTGTGGAGGATTAGTGCGTGGGAATTTGACAGGAAATGTGGACCTGCACTGGATGCTGCCCCTTGTAGGTGGGGACACCGTGGTCTCCTCCAGAGATTTTTCGAGCCGCAGTACCGAGGCTCTGCTTCGAGACCTGGTTCCCCGGGACGTCTCTTCCTGTGTTAACTAACACCTGGTCTTCCTGGCACCTCGGTGGTTGGCCCTGCTGAGCTGTGCACCGCAGCCCGTGTGGCGGAGGGGCCTGGGGACCAGCAAAGCCGAAAGCCGGCAGCTGACGGTGCGGCGTATCTAAATTCGGCAGAAAGGCCGCTCCCCCAGCGTTCGAAGACGTCTTTCCCAGACGAGCCTGGGCTGTACAGTGAATTGAATGCAAGATTGTAAGGTTGGTCAAGATAAACTTAAGACTATTCATAGACCATCTTTCCAGTGATTATAAAATGCACTTGGATCTAATTTTTCAAGCAACCACAGGTTACCAAATGGGGCTGAAAGTACCAGGACGAAGCTGTGCTGTCTGACAGCCTCTGTTCACCCCAAATCTGAAATAAACCCACGTCCAGCTGTGGAAGTGGTGAGAGGTGGGCAGGGGCCTGCCTGCCACCAAGGCCCAAAGGCCGTCCAGGAAAGTCAACGAGGGAGTGAGGAACAGTGAGGGTCAGTGGTGTCACCTGTTGCAGCCACCCGAAGGGATTTGCAGGGAGAGGCCTTAGCCAGGTGTGGCTTTGGAGCCATTGACCCTGTCATTCCTGGGTCCTCCTGAGCTTCATTCATCAGGACCTCATTCCTTCAGTGACAGAATCGTGAGTTTCTCTTTGGCTCTTATCCAACTCAAATTTTGGGGGCAGAAGGCTAGCTCCAAGACCATGGCAGCCCTGAATCTGTGTAGGCCGGCAACCGGCAGGTCCCTGGCCAAGAGCCCGGGGTGCCTGTGAAGGCTGCAGTGGGTCTGTCCCTTCCCCCCGGAGGGTGACGCTCCAGCCCCGTGGCCAGACCCTCCCCTTCCCAGCGGTGACCACACATGGGCAGCAGCACCCTCTCTCCCGGGTGTGGAAGAAACTGACCGTAACGAGGAAGCGTGCTGGTCCTCATTCATTCTGCCAGTGGAGTAGCCGAAGGCAGCTGGAAGAGTATGAGCGAAGAATTAAGGCAGAGCTTGCACTGGGAACTTGCTGGAGTACAGAGGGGGAGCCAGCGTCCTCCTAAGTGGAAAAGGTAGCGGGAGTTTTTCCCGTATTGAGAGAAGCATCGAAAATAGGTAGGAAACCTGAATGTTCGGTGTTAGGGAGGAAAAGTTGCAGGAGAAAATGTCAGATGCTAAGAGTGACTGTTACTCCCAGGTAAGGACAGGATTGGTGTGTGGGAGGAGAGGGGTGTAAGGTAGGCAATTCGTGCATCTCAAGACAGGAAAGTGGGGTTTTGAGGATAGGTCGTAGGGAATTGTAAAACACACTCTCGTTTTGTGCCTGGGCAGCATGAAAGTACAGTGGACGTGTGTCGTGTTACGTCTCTCCGAGGGAAGCCTAGAGCGTGCCTGTTTTGTTTATTTGGTTTGCGTCAGAGTTTGAGGAAGACTTGGGGTTCTGTGGGAAGGTGGAGGGGTGCATGCTCTGGAGGAAGGCGCTGTCACGCACAGCCTGCTCTTCAAGGACTATGCGTTGCGACGCTGTGTGGAAGAGCTGACTGGTTCTGGGAGCTGGGCCTGGCAAGAGGGAGGCAGGTGGTGCATGGTGAGCTGGGAGCAGCCTACCAGAAAGTTCCAGAATCCTGGGGTGTGGGTTCTCAGGGCTGGAGGGCCTACCCCCACCCCCATTGCCACCAAGGCTTTTCATGCCTGGACTTTTGTGGTCCCTGTGATGGACTCAGGCTGGCCTGGGGCCATCGGGGCTCCCAGCCTGCCTCAGGGACTTACTAGTCTTGTGTCCCTGGCAAGTCACCCATCCTGCTGCACTTCGGCTTCCTGTTCTCTGCCTTGCGGTGTTGCAGGGACTAAATACTATAATATGTGTAAAAGACGTGGCGTTAGCTCCAGGCAGTGAGGAAGGGCTCAGTGCATAACATCTTCTGAAATATTGCTCCGACCCGTCAGTCACTGGGGAGCAAGAGGTGTCCCGCCCCTCGTGTGGGCCTGCCAGTGGGGCCGCCACTGAGTCCTGCTGCTTTGCTGCCTCCCATCTCCGCCCTCAGCTGTTCTCCAAGGTGCGATGTCAGGTCCTGGTTCTCTGCTCTGACCACGCTGCAGGTGTCTGTTCCAGGACCCTAACGTAGAAAAATGAGAGAGGCCGCCTCTCCCCATCAGCGCGGTTATTCCCGCCGCCCAAAGTAAAGCTCGTGTTAGTGAGAGTGGAGCCTCGTGCAAGGTGCCTGGAACATAATCCTAGGATTTATAAACTAGAGAAAAGAATAGAACATAGAGTGGGCCGACTACCCCTCGCATCACTTTTCCTAGACTTGGGGCTGAGCTCTGCGGGGCTCTTCTCACGCCTGTGGGGGCCGGGCTGCCGTGGACCCCACCGACGCGTGTTGTCAGGAGGTGCTCTGGCTGGGAGGATGCTGAAGGCCAGTGCCGGTCGGTTGGGTGAGTCAGCAGGACCCCGCTGTCTCCGAGGGTAGACGGGCCCTGGCCTTTCACTGTGCTTGATTCCCGCGGCTTGTTCTGGCTGCTGCCGTCCTGCGCTGGAGGGGAGCGCTGGTGGGCACTCGCTCCTGGCCGCCAGGGCTGCCGGCTGTGCAGACCCCGCCCCGTTGGCCTTGTTCTCTGGCAGGACTCGGCCCAGAACTGGTAGTGAATGCATTCTCAGAAGCATGTGTATCTTAAATGTTTTGTTAAAGAATGTTTGTTTAGCTTCTTAGAAACAAACCATGTGGTAAACACCCAGCCTTATTTTCAAAGACACATGAAATGCATTTAAGCTGTCAGCTCCAGAAACCCTTTCCAAATCAAATAAGCTTAAAAAAATTTTCGTCAGCTACCACTGCTTCACAGATGTTAAGGCTTATTTCTGAAACCGTTCTTGGGTGCTGTTATGTTTCAGTGAGGAAAAAAAAAGTCTGTAAGACTAATAAAACTTGAGGAGTTTTGAAATTTAGCTGTTTAAATTTTTCAACATGAATTTTACCATGTTATTTGCAACCAAGTGATTGTAACCACATGATAATTTTTTAATGAGGATAATCTGTAAACCTCGAGATTATGAGCCTGCTGGCGGGTTGGTTTCACAGATACAGCAGAAGTCGGTTCAGCCACCCTCTCCAGTGATTTCAGGTGTGAACCCGATCTCTGCCGTGGCGATACCATCTGCCTTCATCTGTGTGACATCACTAGCTCTACCCCTTGTCATTTAAGCCGTGTGAGGATCAGGCGATATTGTCTGAAATAGGTGAAGGATACTAAAATTATCACTAGAACTTCAAAGAAGTAATAAAAGGGAAGCATGTTCTATTTCATTTTGAACAG
>CAUYSK010005490.1:0-15435 GCA_963575035.1 Avahi laniger | reverse complement strand
TATCCATTCGGCCAGCCTATGTCTCTTGAGAGGTGAGTTCAAGCCATTCGCATTTATTGAAACAATTGATAAGTGGGGCAAATTGTTCATCAAACTGTTGAGTTGCTTTTTGTTGCTTTGTTTTTTGTCTTGATCCATTGTGGATTCTAGCCTTTGATCTTTAGTTTTTGAGTGGTTTTACATTCAGGAGTGTTTATTTTGTTGGTCCTTGTGTAATTCAGCTTTGAGTACTTGGAGAGCTGGTCTTGTCTTGGTGAATTCCCACAGACTTTGTTTATCTGAGAATGTCTTTATTTCTCCTTCATATATAAAACTTAGTTTTGCAGGGTACAGAACTCTCGGCTGGGCCTTATTCTGTTTCAGAAGAGTGAGAATGTGGCCCCAGGCTCTTTTTGCTTGTAGGGTTTCAGTTGAGAAGTCTGAAGCTATTCTGATAGGCTTTCCTTTGTATGTTACTTGTTTCTTTTGCCTGACAGCTCATAGAAGGACCTCCTTAGTTGATATTTTAGTCAATATGATGACTACATGACGTGGTGTCATTCTATTTGCATTGAATCTCCCTGGGGTCCGTTGAGCTTCTTGTACCTGTATATCTAGATTTTTAGCAAGGCCTGGGAAATTTTCCTCTATTAAATATTCAAATAGGTTATCCAGCCCTTGAGTGGTTTCTTCTTCATTTTCCAGAACACCAATCAGATGGAGGTTTGGTTTTTTCACATAATCCCACATTTCTTGTAACCTTGTTTCTTTTTTCTTTATTTTCTGCTCAATCTCTGTGACTGACTTGTTCATCTGGAAGGAGATGTCTTCAATCTCTGAGATTCTTTCTTCTGTTTGATCTACCCTGTTCTTGAGGCTTTCCACAGTTTTGAAGTTCTGTGAACAAGTCCTTTATTTCCAGGAGTTTGGTTTGATTTTTCTTTAATATTTCAATTTCTTTAGTGAATTTTTCTTCCAAATGCTGGATTTTTTTTGTGGTTTCCTTATGATGGTTACCCATTTTTCCTTGCATATCATTGAGTTTACTTAGAATCCATGTTTGGAATTCTTCTTCTGTCATTTTAGTATTCTGGACCTGGTTAGTGTTCATTGCTAGAGAGCTGGTGTTCCTCTTTGGGGATGTTCTTTCCATTTGAGTTTTCATACTTCCAGAAATCTTTCGTGATTTCTTCCCAGTTGGATTTACTGTTACTTTTGTTTTGTTCTGCCACTAGAGGGAGCCGCTAGTATGTTGTCCATGGTTCTCTTGATGGAGGGGTTACTTGGGGAGCTTGTTTTGGTCTCTTGCAGGGGGTTTTGATTTCCTAGTCGTGGGTTTCTCTGTTGGTAGCTGATCGGAGGCGGAAATGCAATCCTATGGAGTGACCCAAACCAGTCTGGTGAGGAAAGTCACTGGGCTGTCAGCCCTGGTCAGTGCCAAAGCCCCAGGGACTGGTGCTTGTCACAGAGGGGGAGTGGCTCCTTATGTCTCGCTGCTGCAAGCTCAGAGGCCATGCAGAGATGCTGGCCAGGGGGAGCGGGTTCCTCTCCAGATTGCCCAAGGCCCCAGTGCCTTCAGCTTCTGTAGGCGTCTGCCCCTCACAACTGAGGAGACACTCAAAATTCACCGCTTAAAGAAATGGGCCTGGTTAATTGACTTTAGGTCCTGGAAGGGCAGAGCTCATTGCCAGGGCTCCCAGGCTGGGGGAAGGGAGCCGTTCCACACCATACTGTGACCTGCTGTGGGCCCTGAGCTGGTGTTAGCCCGCCGCAAGGGCGCTGGCTCCAGAGGGAGCCGCTCAGGGGCTGGGAGGTATGGATCAGGGAGTCAGTCGAATCACCAGGGTGCTCCGCCATCTCCTTTATGTCTCCCTCCCCCAATCTCATGCCAGTCCAGCAATAGCTCTCACTTCTACTGGCCCACCCTGAGTAGTCCCAATCGCCAGCAGCAGTTTCCAGGTTAGAGTCCTCTACTCAGTAATCACCTACCCTTTCAGGACCCGCTGGGTGCCAGAGACAAGCTTCCTGACTGCTAACTGCCTCCAGAGGTAGCCCAGACCAGCTCCTCCCCTGTCCGGTGCAGTCCTGACACGGAGCGGGGAGTTCAAGATGCTTCCCGCTCCTGTCTCCTCTCCGCTGAGCCCCATGTTTCCTGACACAATTCTACATCCACTTCACACAAGCCCCTGACTCTCGGTGGGCTTGTAAGTCAGCGGGGAAGCTAGACTGTCTTGTGAGGGACTTATCCTGGTGCACTTACTGGCCAGGCTGGCGCTGCCCTCTCACACTCCACTCTCTACTGTCTGTCCCATGCTTTCCAGGTTTTGCGTTCCAATCTCCCCTTCACCTTATTCTTTTTTCTGATTTGTGTGTCCCCTGCTGAATCTCCACCGATTCACTTTGCTGTGTTTGCGGGAGAGCGATCTGATAGTGTGTGGCAGACCGAGATCTATGTCTATTTCTCTGGAAGCAGGGATCCAGGAGGCTACCTTAACTCTGCCATTTTTCTCCTCCCTTCGTTTGCTCATTTTTTAATTGGGTTCTTTGTTTTCTTGCTTTTGAGTTGTTTGAGTTTATTATATGGTATATTTTGGATATTAACCTCTTGTCAGATGTATAGTTTGCAAATATTTTCTTTCATTCTGTGGGTTGTCTCTTCACTCTCTCGATTGTTTCTTTTGCTGTGCAGAAGCTTTTTAGTTTGATATAATCCCATTTGTCTATTTTTGCTTTTGTCGCCTGTGCTTTTGAGGTCATATACAGAAAAATCATTGCCCAGATCAATGTCATGGAATTTTTTCCCTATGTTTTATTCTATTAGTTTTCAAGTTTTGGGTCTTACATTTAAGTTTTTAATCCATTTGGGTTGATTTTTTGTATATGGTGTGAGACGAGGGTCTAATTTCATTGTCCTGCCTGTGGATATCCAGTTTTCCCAACATCATCTATTGAAGAAACTCTCTTACCCCCATTTTGTATTTTGGCACCTTTGTCAAAAATCAGTTGGCTATAAATGTTTAGATTTATTTCTTGTTTCTCTATTTTGTTCCATTGGTCTAGGTGTCTGTTTTCATGGCAGTACCATGCTGTTTGGGTTAGCTTTGTTGTATATTTTGAAGTCAGGTAGTGTGATGCCTCCAGCTTTGTGCTTTCTATTAAAAATTTCTTTGGCTATTTGGGGTCTTTTGTGGTTTCATGTAAATTTTAGGATTTTAAAAAAATTTCTGTGTAGAATATCATTGATATTTTGGTAGGGATTACCTTGAATCTGTGGATTGCTTTGGGTAGTATGGAAATTTTAACAATATTAATTCTTCCCATCCGTCAGTGCAGAATATCTTTCAATTTATTTGTGTCTCCTTCAATTTCTTTCACCAATGTTTTATAATTTTCTGTGTACAGATCTTTTGCCTTCTTGGTTAAATTTATTCATAAATATTTTATTTTTTTGTAGCTATTATTTATGGGATTATTTTCTGTTTTAGATAGTTTGCTGTTAGTATATAGAAACATTACTGATTTTTGTATGTTGATTTTGTAGCCTACAACTTTACTAAATTTGTTGATTATAATCGTTTTTTGGTGAAGTCTCTAAAATTTTCTATATACAATATCATGTTGTCTGCAAATAGGGACAATTTAAATTATTCCTTTCAAATTGGTTGTCTTTTATTTCTTTCACGTATCTAACTGGTGTGGCTAGGACTTCTAGTAATATGTTGTATGGAAGTGGCAAGAGTAGGTATTCTTGTCTTGTTCTGGATCTTAGAGAAAAAGCTTTCAATTTTTCCCTATTGACTATGATGTTAGCTGTGGGTTTGTCATATCAGGCCTTTATTTCATTCAGTCTCATTCCTTCTATATTTAATTTGTTGAGAGTTTTTTTCTTTTATCATAAAATGATATTGAATTTTGTCAAATGCTTTTTTTTGGTCTATTGAGATGATCGTATGATTTTGTCCATTATTTTGTTAATGAGATGTATCACGTTTATTGATTTATGTATGTTGAACCCTTCTTGCAAGTAAACATGTTAAAAAATACTAGTAGAAAGACACAGGAACACAGAGTTTTTAGGTTATGCTAAAATTTTTAAATGTAACCTAGAAGTGATGGGAAGGAATTAAGATTTGAAGCAGTTGTATATGCGTGTATACGTGTGACATGATAAGATCTGTATTAAAAAATCATTCTTGATACCATGCGGAGAATGGATTATGAAAGATCCAGGTAGATGAAGGCAGACTAGTTATGAAGCTTTTGTAACAATCTAGCTGAGAAAGAATGGCAGCTTGGATGAGGGTGCAGGCAGTGATGACTGAGAGACGGGGAAAGATGAAAAAGAGATTTAGGAAGAAACTCAGAAAGACTTTATAACGTGGGAAGTAAGGGAGAGGGAGGAGTCAAGGATGGCCCCTAGGCTTCTGATGATACAACAAGATGGACGGTGCAGCCATAAGGGAACCCTGCTCAGATTTGAGGGGAAGATACTTATTTCAATTTTAGAGATATTGAGTTTAAGATGCATTTATGTTTTCCTTGTGGAGCTAGAGCATAGGCTATAAGCAGGATCAATTATATAGTTTGCCGGTTCACTGCAAAATGAAAATGTGGGGCCTCTTGTTCAAGTATTATTAACAATTTCAATGTGCCTACAGCAGAGCATTAAACGAAAAAATGGTCCTTCTAAGCACAGGGCCCTGTTGCGATTGTAAGATTGCATGCCTTTCAAGGTGTTATGAATCTGATTTTGAATCTGGAGCTCAGCGGAGATGTCTAGACTAGAAGTGTGCCTTTGGGAGCCATCATGGTATAGATGATAACTGAAGATATTGTCTAAAGAAATTTTAATGAATGAGAAGAAAAAAAAAACCCTAAAGAATTCCAGCAATGTCGTAGATGCAAAAGTTTCCTAAAAACTTTAACTTCTTAAGAAATTGAAAGTCCATTTATGCTGACTTGCAAACTAATTGCTAGGAAATTACTTAAAGAGAATTTTAAAAACTTCCCCAAGCTTTAGTGAGCTCACATAATGTGATAGAAGCCTGATTTTGTGTTTAATGCATGCAGTTTAAACTGTTCAATCTGCCCAAAACATTAATTCCATGTCAGTGTAAACTCCACAATGTAGTACCATAATAGGACCACCATGGTTTAAATGTTGACCATGCTTGCCTTTATCACCCAGGTTCTGCTGTAGGCTTAAAGTCTATAGCTGGAAAAATGATGTGGCTGGTACCTTCTTTCTTCTTTCACCAGTGGACCACTGATTACTATTTTTGACTCTGAGGGATTTGGGGCAAGTACTAAGGGAGGAAGGGAGCCAGAAAGTTGCTATAGAATGGTCTATGATACAACTCAATTTGGTATTTGTTTCTATTATCTTAGAATATTGACCAAACTTCCATTTTAACTTCTATTATAAAAAACTGTAACACTCATGTCTCTAGTCTGAGGCATGATTCCATAAATGCTTTGCCTGCAGATCAGGAACTGCTAATTTTTGACTGAATTGCTTAGGTAGTTAATTCAGTCAAGTAAAAGATGTTATGGGATCAGGGAGATCAAATCTAGTCTCCACATTGGGGAAGGCTTTCTGCAGCATAGGAGTTACCAGGTGAGAAGATGGGAACAGGAGTAATAAGCTTTGAACTGAGAGTCTTTGATAGAGAGCTTAGCATGTTCAAAGGCCTGGGTCAGGGAACAGGAGCGCTCAGGGAATTCAGAGGCATTTGGTTGAGCTGATCAGGAGAGCTGCAGAGGGATCGTGGTGGAGCAGGAGCAAGACCATGAAGGGCCTGGTAGATGTGTAAAGGAACAATGGGGGATCATTGAAAGTTTACAGCAGAGATGTAATATGATTGAATTTGCATTTTCAAAAGATAGCCAAGGATCCAGTATAGGGAATTGATTAGAGAAACCAGAGAGAATAGTTAGAAGTTTCTTCTAGTAATTTCACTTCCATCAGTTTACCTCAATAATTATATTTATTAAACTAGTTGATTTCCCAGTCAAGATGTTGTTTAAAAAATTCTTTCTATGCACCATATTACTGAGCTACCTTCGTTTTCTGAGAAGTGCAGGGAGAAGTTGGCAGGCATATGATGTGCCCAAAGGGGCTCTAGATGAACAGAAATCCAAAACATAGAGGGTTCTTTAATCCCTTACTTGACATCTAGAGCCCTCCCAAGGACAGAAAATCAATGCCATTGATAAGCTATGGCTTGCACATGTGACCTCTTCTTATATTAGAAGCAGCTGAGATACAGCAAATTCTTTTGTATTAATACAATTCCCTAAGGCTGAATTAGAGAATTCTACAATTCCCTAGACTTCAAAGTAGGAACCAACAAACAAAAGCAATAATTCCATTCTTCTCATTTTGAAAACATGCTTGTTAGGCAAACTTTCTCTTTAGTCTCTTTTACTCAACCTTGCTTGACTAACTGTTCACATAAGAAACATTTCCTATATATAGAGTCCAAATTAATGACAGTCTCAATAACTGACAATATCTTTAGTGAACTTTCAATTCACATGCTCTTTGGTGTAACTTTTTTCAGAATATTTCTTGGCTAATTCCCCATCCTTCATATTGACCATGTTATTATCAATTCTTTTAATAAGTCTTAGAATATTATAATTTTATTGTGTTCAATTAATTTTTATCAAATTCTCTCATTTCTTGGGTAGGACAAGGAAGCCCATATATTATTAGAAAGTATTGATTTATTATGCTGTGCCTCAATTCAGTTGAATTGGGTCTTTCCCATTAAATATTTTTAGGAGGTCAGCAACTGGGATAACATAACCGCAAACTCCAAAAAGCAAATGGTTGCATTTTATTTCTGATGCTGAGGATATATTAGTATATGTATCCAATGGCTAAACCTATTCTCCATATCTGTGCACCCTCAGGTTCATGTCCCTCTGACTTATTCATTTCTCTCAGTATGTGTTCAGGAAGTACATGTTTTCTAGACTATTTCTTTATTACTTTTGGTTTTAGCTCAACAGGATGCCATCACTGTTGATGGAGGATATTTGGGTAGAGATAGCATAAAGAAGCCATCAAAAATAGTCAAATAAATTGCTTGGGATTAACAACATTCTGTGTGTCTCCAGAATACAATTGCTGAATTCAAAAGGAACAAAACCACCAACATTGTACCATGATCATGGCAACCCCTGACATGTATAGAAAGCATATACTATTTTGGGAGCTTTGAAATTTATCTTTATTGAACTTCTTCTCTGTTAATCTGTAGAAAAATCTCAACTGGATAGTTGTTTTCCTATTGCCCACTTCTCTGGAATAGCTGCTTTTTACAGAAGAAATTAATGGCATTTACTTGGCATAAGAAATAATAAAGATTAACATGACAACCTAACCTAAATAAAATCCACTAATCAACCCCCAATTAATAACACTTCAAGAGCATATTATTCTTATGTTATTAATAAAAAAAAGATTACATTTGCTTATCAGACTAGGGTACCTTTTACTACTGACATGGCTTTTCATACCTCCATACTCCTCAAATGTCCAAAAATTACAAATTAATATTTTAATGTTAAAGAAATGAGAGTTACATTTTAGAATAAAAATAAACTAAAGGATTTCACAGTTAACAATACTTGCTTTTACTTCGATTTGGTGCCTTATTTCAGATGCCTTTTCTCTATGGAAGATTTATGTCTTTAGCTGTGTCCCCTGGGCAACCCTGTAGAGTTTCCGCAGGATTTATGATGAGTAAATTGGAAGACTAGTGAAAATATTGAGAAAAATAGGGAATCAGCCTAATATAGGGGATAGGATTTTGGAGAATGGGGTCCTAGTCGTAGCTTTGCTGACAGCTAGCAGTGGTGTGATCTCGGGTCAAGTCGCAGGCAGCTCTGCCGGTGTTGCCTGGGTACCTCAGTGCACTCAGCTAACAGCCTCTGCCAGAATCCACCTGAGCACACCAGGAGCTGGCGAGTGGTGGCCCCGGTGGGGGACCCTTCCGTGGGCCCAGTGGGACAAAAGTGGCTCTAAATCCAGCCCATGTACATTGAAGCAAGTTAAAGGATTTAATATGAAGCACAGAAGCAGATAGTGCCAAATAACAAACAGTAGTCAGTACACATTTCTGGAAAAACAGTGTCTGTGTTGTTATGTACACCTCCAAAACAAGTTCAGATCTGTAAAGTAAACTGAACTGCAGAGTAGCAGTATTTTAGCAGCTATTGTAGACGTGTATTTACTGTATTAAAATGAGTAAAAGAACAAGCAGTGACACACCACTAGGAAGGGTGAACGAGGCAGCATTTCTTCTCCCACTGCTGCTGGGATGCTGGAAATGAGTGGAATTCAGTATGAAATGGAATATATCAAAGGTACTAGTCAGTGAATGAGGGTCCTGGAAAAGTTAAAAGTAGCGCCACCAAATGCTGACCTGGAACAAGGATTCTAAGAAGGAGTTTCAAATACTAGCGTGATAATGCAAGTTGCAGGGAGAATTGCTTTAGCAGAAAATAATGAAGACACTTCATTTTCAAGACCAGCAGATCTTGACTTTATTCGATCAATTCTCTTTAAACCTCTGGCACTAAAATCACCATCTCATATACTTATGGCAAGTGAAAGACCACTAGATTTTCTGAATTTAGAAAGACCTCTTCCAACCCCTCAAAATGAAGATATCCGTGCAATTGCAGGCTAAAAATAGAGTGCTGTGTGAGTGAGTGCTGTTTGTGAAAAGGGAGAGCAGGTCAGGAATGATTCTACACCTGTGTTGCATGATGGGTCTGCTGTCACCACTTCTAATCCTCATCATGACGTCAGGTATGACATTTGGAATATAGAGACAACAATTGAAGGAATGTCAGATGACATGACTGTTGTAGAGGCAGCTTCATTAACATGACAGATAATCAAACTAAATCCACATCTACAACTTCTAGAAGAGGAGAACAAAGAATGTGCTAGAAGAGAAACGGCCATGTATTCAATTACTGTGGCATTTTGGCTGCTTAATAGCTGGCTCTGATTCCGCCACTAGAGGTAACATCAGCTCTCGAAAATATTGTCTCAACAGTGGAAATATAAAAGACTTACGAAAAAACAAAACAAAAGAAAAACGAATAAAAAAATGAGAGACTGTAGTTGAAGGATGCCCTCCACCTCTAACACATCTCAAATTCTATGTTTAGTTGGTTCAATCTTTCCAACTCCAGAATTCAAATACTCTAGCGATGAGAGAAGATTTATAGAAACATGTTGAATTATTTTGGTGCTAATTACCTTTGAGAAAAATTAGTAAAGGTGATAGTTAACACCATGAAAGGTGGAACAGTAAAGGGCCAAGCGCTGGACCACAGTTAGGGATACTGAGGAGGAATGTACTATGGTGAGATTATGCCGGAAGGTAGGGAGGAGAACCAAAAAGTGAAGGTGCATTCTAAAAAGAGAGAGTCGTGGAGAGTGCAATAGTTATTGAATAGGATGAGTACTGAGTAAGAATAGTTGAATCTTATGAGAGGACCCTTTGAATGGTTAGAGAGCAATTGAAATGCCATCCTGATGAGTCAGACTGGGAGGGTGTATAGATAGATCATCTGTTTAAATATGAAACTATAAAAACCTAGGACTAAAGAAAAGGTGGTGATTTTAAGAGAAAATGAAGTCAACCAAAATTTTTTCAGTAATATGAAAATTGGAACTGGCTAGATGGTGGCAGGTATTAGAGGAGGGGATGAGGCTTGGAACAAGGGCTCTCAGAAAGCTGTAGAGGTTAGACTCCAGAGCACAGGCAGAGAAAATATATGAGACGAGTAATAGTCAACTCTTTGTACCAGAAAACAAATAGGTTGACCATGTGATTTGTTTTGGAGAATAGAATGTAAACAGAAGTGATGTGTGTCACTTATGGAACAAGGTGGTTTGGTAAGTGGTATTTCTGCCCCGCTCTGTCCCTCTCCCCTGTCCATGTGGTTGGGAAGACAGGACTGCAGGATAATGAAGCCATGTGATGGGAGGAACTCCAATTCCTAGGCAGTAGTGGAAAACAGCCACTGGACTACACTCAGGAGTGCCACCAGACCATGTGGGACATTGTGCAAATGAGAACTAAATTTTTATTGCAGGCCACTGAGATTTGGAGGTTGTTTTTTATAACAGTAAAACAGCTAACCAAAACAGAAATTGGTACTAGGAATGGGAGATTTGTAAATATGCAATACTGACTGTAATATTGCCTGCTCTACACTAGTGCCAACACTTAATATGGTCAATCTTTTTAAGTTTAGCCCTTCTGGTAGGGTACGGGTGTGGTAATATTTCATTGTGCTTTCAATCTACTTTCTCAAATAATCTCGATCATCTTTTTATGTGTTTTTGCCATCTTTGTCTTTGAAGAAATGTCTGTTCAGATCTTTTACCCATTAAAAAAATTGTGTTGTTTGTTTTCTTGCTATTGAGTGTTGAGAGTTCTCTATATATTCTGGACATATGCCTTCTGTGAGATACATAATTTGCAAGTATTTTCTCCCAGCCTGTGGCTTGTCTTTCCATCCTCTTAACATTCGAACACAAACATTCCATCTCAAAACATTCTCTCAGTGTGTTTTGAAAAGCAAAAGCTTTTAATTTTGATTGATGAAGTCTGATTTATTATATTTATTTTGATGATAGATGAGGCTCAATAAATATTTAAAGATGACAGATGAGGGTCAGTGCATATTTGCATAAATCTTCTCCAGTTGTACACTTTAAATATGTGCTGTTTCTTGTTTGCCCATTATACTTCAATAAAGTTGTTTAAAAAGTGAGAAGGAACAGAAAGAGTTCAGTACTTCAGGGTCTTTAAGTGCCAAAAGCTAATCACTGCTATCTGCCACCAGCTAGAGGAACAAAAGCTCTGTAAACTTTTCTGTTGAATTAAGTGACTCAGCGCTTAATTTCAGAGGAAATAAAGGTTGTGGCCTTCCCATTCATTGTTCTATGTAGTCTCAGGTAATCACAGTGAAATGGATGAGAGAGATGGTGGGCACCCAGGGTCAGGGGTAGGGAGACATCAACAACATAAATCAGGCTGAAAATCATATCTAACACAAAATTTCAGTGTGGCTCCTAGCACATGGAACTAATTGCAATCAGAGTTAAGAAGCCTACCAGGACTTTGGAGGAATTATATTGCCCAAGAAGCCCAGAACTTGAAATTAAAAGCTTTTTAGCTTTTTACTGTTCAGGACTTAATTATTGTATCCCCAGCCTTCTATAAACAGAAGGAAACTTTTACAATTGTACAGCTCCCAGGAAGGGCATACTCTTCAACATTCATTCCAGATGTGGCCCAGGAGGATAAAGGAACTCCTAGAGGGTAGAGCCCTAGGGTCACAAAGAACAAGGCACAGCCTCACAGCAGGCAACAAGAGCAGAATGTGAAAGTTTCTGTCCTGCCAGGGCAGGGAGACTTGGCAGTGTCTTCTCATCAGAATTGTGAATTGCTTTAGGTGAGTTGACTGCTCTCAGTTTCCCATTCTTCCTCTTTCTCTAGGAATGGCTGGTACTGGTGTCCTGTCCCTGCATTACCACTGTAGATTGAACATGTATCTGGAGGGATAGAACCTGCAATTTAGTTCACAGGAAACACCAGGAACACCATATCTGGATGTAAGGCACAGGACTTGTAGAGCGGATTCTCACTGAGGAGTGGACTCCTTTTTGAGAACTGAATGATGATTTATTTCCCTGATTTTATATACAAGAGAGTGGGTAAGCAACAGGCCCAACATTCAGACATGAACACTGGGTGCTGAATTTATACTGTCTGGGTCTTTGAGGAGAGGTGTTTTCTGTAAGTGGGAAGGAGGGAGAACGTGACTATTTGGTAACTAAAGGGCAGATTGTGGTAGAGCCTATTAATGATGCTGAGTGATATCTGTGTGTTGAACCTCCATTTTCCAGCTTCCCTTGCAGCTAAGTTGGCCATCTGACAAGTTTGGGACAATAGAATATGATCAGAAGTGACATGTGCCACTTCTAGGCTAAGCAGGTTCAGTATCCGGTGCGTATTCCCCAGGTGCTCTCGTTCACTCTTTCATTTGTGGTCCTGGAAGGAAAAGGCTCCAGGATGACTTGACCACGTGATGGAGGAGCCTGGATCCCTGAATTTTGGCTGGAAGAATGTTGCCCTGCAGAGCTGCCAGGCCTTCCCTGGACTTTATATGAGTGAAAAATAAACCTGTGCTGTGTTAAGACACTGAGATTTGTGACTATTTATTGGAGTGACTAGAATTAATTACTCTGACCAATACCAATACCATAGCAATTGGATAAAGGTGCCTACCACATGCTTTCTCCACATTCTAGTACATCCCGTGTACTCAATCACTTGGAAGATAATGGCTACCAAGTCTTCACATTTTCCAAAGATTTATGACTTAGTTGTTTTTGTTTTTAAAGGGAAAAAGATGACAGCACTGATTTAAGCTATGTTTTTCTTTTGAAAACACAAAAACTTGAATGTTGTTATCTTTCAGTTGGAAAGTATGATATGGTAAATCAGAGAAGAATTATTTATGACTTGGGGCATGTAGTTTCTTGATCAGATTTCTAAGCAAGGGCCAAATTACTGAAGGAGAAAGTATATATCATTTAAAAACACAGGGTCTGAAGTCAAATTCTCTGTCCATTCATCAGCTGTTTGAACTTTGAATGAGTTATTAATACTTAGCCACCCTCTATCCTGTATGATTGTGAAAAAAATTACTCATACTTCAAAGAGTTGTTATGAGAATTACATGAATTAATGTTGTATAATAAAAAATTTAGCTGCCTAGTCCCTAGTTCTGGGGGATCTCTAAACCCTTGGAATTTCTTGACTGATAAGAATGTGTTTGTTAGTCATAGTGGGCCCTCTGGACCACACCTGACTTTGTGCTAACAAGGTGACACATGGTGGGCACAGTAGTCTCAGGATGGGGGCTTCATGCAAAAGACCAACCATATGTTTAGAGGTGGGTGGGGAGGGGAGGAGGGCTGGAGATTGAGCTCATTCATGTGGCCAATGATCCAATCAATCATGCTTATGTGATGAATTCCAATAAAAACTCTGGACACCCAAAACTTGGATGAGTTTCCCTGGTTGATATTTATATATTGATGTGCCTGGAGGGTGGTACACTTCGATGACTTGGAAGCTTCATGTTTAGGACCCTCCCAGACCTTGCTCTATGTGTCTCATCTTTTGGCTGGTCCTGATTTGTATTTTTTATAATAAAATTATAATTTTAGGTATGGTGACTTCCTCCATTCTGTGAGTTGTTTTGGAGAATTATCAAACCTGAGGGGGTAGTGGGAATCAAAATCGTGTCTAGTTGGTCAAAAGTAAGGAGGGCCTGGGAAGCCCTGAGCTTGTAGCTGGCATCTGGAATGAGGGCAGTCCTGTGGGGGACTTGCCCTTCACTTGTAAAGTTTGACCTAACTCTAGGTAGTTAGTATCAGAACTGCATTACAGTTAACATACGTAAAGCTTTTAGAATAGTGCCTGGTCCAGAGTAACTTTGAGAGAAAGTTAGCTGATATTATTAAGCCACAAAATATTATTCATATTCATACAGGAGCACTGACTATTTAAAGGGCCAATCTCAGAGAAACATAGAATTAGTGTATTTAATGCTCGAAAGAACCTTGTAAATTACATGGTCTGAAATGATTTTAACTTGTCAGTGCCAGAGCAAAGGCTCAAATCCTAGTCTTTTAAGACAAGATCATTATATATAATGTGCTTGAATTTTCACACACTTAAAATGGGGTTAGTTCGACAAAATCTATATCCCAGTAGTAGGAACATTTTGGGGGATCTTTTTAGCACATACCTATTTTCTCTGATGACCTTTTCCCCTGTGCCTCTAAGACAGGACCAAAATAGCCATGTTTGCGCTGTGTGACTTTGAATCCTTGGTCACAGTCAAAGAAATAAGGTGCATAGCTGACCCACGATCAGACCATTAGATTTTTACTTCTCAGAATTTGGAATTTGATTTAAAAAATACTAGTTGGTCTTGTGACCTGAACAGTGGCAGCTGAGGACCATGTGCAGCTGGACTCCGTGAAGTCAGGTACGAAGAGAAAGATGAAAGATGAGAGTCCCTGTCTCTTCAGGGGCCACACTTCATCTCTTGCTCTTGGGCTCTGGGAGATACCCTAGTCTAACAAATTCCCTTGTTTGCTTGTGCTTCTTTGAAGTAGATTTTGTTAGTTGCAACTAGTAGCCTTGATTAAGTAATTCTTTGAGAAAGATCTTAAAAGGACGTAATGAAACAGATGATGCAAACTACTGTTACCCTGGTAGCTATTGTGGAGAAGGGGAACAAGGGGGAAGCGTGGAGGGAGATAAAAAAACTGAGGAGTAAAATGGGTCAAGGGATTAGGTTTAATAGGAGCATTTTAATGGGCTCTCTTAGAAAGCTTCAGTGAAATATAATTACATTAGACTTCTCTGAATGTGGCTGAAAGAATGGTGAAGGGGAAGAATAAGGTTAAGCAAGCAATTGACAAGTCTGCTGTCTTGTTCAAGACAAAACTGGGTTAAGCAATAACTGTGGTGCTCCAATGTCATTATAAAATATAACGAAATTGTTGGCGACAAATAGAAAACCTGACAGGACCGTATCTCGGGTGACTGTGCTGAATAAAAAATAGCATTTTTACAAACAATTTTGTTATTTTGAAGGAAAAACCAAGAGCCATCACAAAGCTCATGTTCCAAAGCATGTTTGAAAAGAAAATAGATTTATCTCCTCAAGTGGTGGGCCCCATCTGGCTGAAATAACCACTGTAAACAATGGATCTGAGAATCAAATCTGAGACGGTGGAGATTTGCCAGTCTGCCTCTCTTCACTGCTGGAAAAGGGTCAGATCTTATTTTGTTTGGTGAAAAAGAGGTTCTAACAAAACACACAATTAAATAGCATTCACAACCAAAGGAACTGCTTTTGTAGGTACTTGGTCTACTAACAGAAGGCAAGAGAAGCACGCCTTTATTTTTATTTTCATAGTATGAAAGGGTCACTTTGGCAAGTGCAGCCGAACAAGGGAAGCACATAATTGTATGGTCTTCCTCTCTCCTTCCTTCCTTCCTTCCTTCCTTCCTTCCTTCCTTCCTTCCTTCCTTCCTTCCTTCCTTCCTTCCTTCCTCCTTTCCTTCCTTCCTTCCTTCCTTCCTCCCTCCCTTCCTTCCTTCCTTCCTTCCTCCCTCCCTCCCTTCCTTCCTTCCTTCCTTCCTTCCTCCCTTCCTTCCTTCCTTCCTTCCTTCCTTCCTTCCTTCCTTCCTTCCTTCCTTCTTTCCTTCCTTCCTTCCTTCCTTCCTCCCTCCCTTCCTTCCTTCCTTCCTTCCTCCCTCCCTCCCTTCCTTCCTTCCTTCCTTCCTTCCTCCCTTCCTTCCTTCCTTCCTTCCTTCCTTCCTTCCTTCC
>CAUYSK010005488.1:0-15479 GCA_963575035.1 Avahi laniger | reverse complement strand
CCATGGAGTACTATTCAGCTTTAAGAAACAATAGTGACATAGCACTTCTTATACACTCCTGGAAAGGGCTGGAATACATTCTACTAAGCGAGTTATCCCAAGAATGGAAAAATAAGCACCACGTGTACTCACTATCAAATTTGTCTTAACTGATCAACACATAAGTGCATATATAAGAATTATATATATTATATATTGAGCAGGGGGGAGGAGGGAGGAAGGGACGGGTATATGTGTACACAAAGAGTGCAATGCGCACCACGCAATGGGATGGACATATTTGAAACCTGGACTGAGGGGGGGAGGGGAGGCAAGGGCAACACACGTAACCTAAACATCTGTACCCCCATATTATGCTGAAATAAAAAAAAAGGGGGGGGGAATGCCACTTTCAGAAGAATACTAATAGGAATACCAAGCAAACAGGAAAGAAAGCCCCTTCTGCCTCCTCCTACCTTCCAGACTGCCTCTGTGGCCCCCATTAGCAGAAACTAAAGGGAAGCAAGCTGGCAAAAGAAAAATGTAAATTTAAATTTGGGAAGTGTTTAGCCCCATCTTAAGTCAGTACAGAATGTATGTAAGTTTGAAGGTTAAAGCCAATACCTTTATAACTGGCACAATACCAATTGTTAAGGAGCATGTAGATCAACAGGAACTCTTACACACTTCTTGCAGAGAGTACTTGAAACCACTTTAGAAACAATTTGTCATTACTTCATAAAATTAAAGACCTTCAGGCCCTGTGACCCAGCAATTCCACTCCTAAGCATGTACTCTGGAAATCTCATGTATAAATACAGCAGGAGAAATGTGCAAGAATTGTCATAAGCTCATTTTCATTAGAAAAATAATCCAAAAGCCTTTCAAAAGTAGATAGATTTTAGCATATTCACACAAGAAAATATTATAGAGGATTAAAAAAAAACAAATGCACTACAGTTATGTGGGCTTGTCATAGAAACAATATTGAGTGAAAAAAGGCTAATCCAAAAACACTGCATACAGTGTGATACCATATTTATAAAGCTCTAAAACAAGAGCTCAAAATTAAATATAAATATGTATGTATGTACATGTGTAATAAAAAAAATCCAAAAAGAGAATGGTAAAAGAAAGTGGATGAAATAGAAAAGGAATAGAAGGGGAGACACAGGTTATAATTATTTTATTTTTGGTGTTAGATAGCGTCTTAGTCATTTTATATTGTTTGTAGCAGAATACCAGAAACTGGATAATTTATAAAGAAAACATTATTTCTTACAGTTAAGGCTGAAAAGTCCAAGGTTCATGGGCTGAATCCAGTAACATCCTTCTTGCTGGTGGGGACTTTGCAGAATCCTGAATTGGTACAGGGCATCACATGGGGAAAGGGCTGAGTGTGCTCATGTGCTAATGTGCTAGCTCAGGGGTCTCTTCCTCTTCTCATAAAGCCACCAGTTCCCTCCCATTAATGCATTATCCCATTAATCCGTGAGTGGATTAATCCATTAATGAAGACAGAGCCTTATGATCAGTTCACTTCTTAAAGACCCCACCTCTCAATGCTGCCACATTGGTGATTAGGTTTCAACATGAGTTTTGGAGGAGACATTCAAATCATAGCAGATGGTGATTGTACAAGTATTCATTATTTGATTATGCTATGTAACTTATTTATATCTTAATTAAATTATTTGCTATATATCTAAAAGAAAAATAAATGATACCTTTGTAATCTTTTAAGTATAGAAAAGAAATGAGAACTTCGAGATATTTTTAAAAATATTATTAAACTACTAAAATTAAAATCATGTGGAATAAACATCAGAATAGATAGATGGATTCTTTCAACAGAAAAATTTAGAAAGGTTCTAATATATGACGAAATTAACTGGTTAGTAACGGTAGTGTTTCTAATCAGTGAGAAAAACATGGGAATAATTTTTAAAACTGAGTATGCTGGGCTGGGTATAGTGGTTTATGCCTATAATCCTAGCACTGTTGGGGGCCAAGGCAGGAAGATCGCTTGAGGCCAGGAGTTTGAGACTAGCCTGAGCAAGATCAACTGCATAGCTACCAAAAAAAAAACAAAAAAATAGCAGGATGTGGTGTCATGCCCTGGTAGTCTCAGCTATGTGAGAGACTGAGGCAGGAGGGTCACTTGAGCCCAGGAGTTTGAGGTTGCAGTGAGTTAAGATGATGCCACTGCACTCTAACAAGGGAGATACCTCATTCCTTACTTCAAAATGAATTCCACATGAAATTAAAGCATATTTTAAAAATGAAGCCGTAACAAACTAGAAAAAAAGTAGATGAATATTTATAATCTGAAGTGGAAATATCTCCTCTAAACATGGCATGAAGCTCAAGTCACAAAATTAAAGACCAATAATTTTTGTATATAAAATTTTACACACCCATGTAGCCAAAAGCACTATTAGGATCATATAAACTTGCAGCAAAGACAGATTAGATGATTTGTACCAATCTTCCCACTGAGGAAACCTAGAAAATCTAGACATAATATTTTTTAATCTGTTTGAAATTATCAGCGAGTTACCAAATTATAGTATGAGAAATTGTGGGGCTAAGATTAGGTGAGGAAAAAAGCCCAAAAAGCAGCACTGGGGGCAACTCTTCCCAGACAGTATCTGCTGATTCAAAGAATAGAGCTGAGAGATAGAGAAGATAAATAGCACTTTTAACGCCCTCATAAAACTGGGAGGAGAAGAGGTTAACGTTGGAATTCAAGGGACATGAAGGAGGAGGGGCCTTAGGAAACTAGACCCCTACTCTTTAGATTGGGGCCCTGAAAAGCTACATCTTAAAAGAAAAAGTGGGTGTACCAGAAATAGATGGTCTCCGTAGGAACTGAAGCCAATTTTTGAGTTATCTCAATTCCTCATTAAATTAAGATGATCTGGGGTTGCTGGTGTCCCTAAGTGAAGCAAACAAGCCAAGGTTTATTCTCTCCGGATGAAGATAATATCAAATTATCTTTACAATTTTCCATAATCAATATCTAACACTCAGTCAAAAACTTGTATGAGGAGCAAGACTTTGTGACTTAAAAGAAATTACGAACAAAAGGAGTATACCACAGGAATCCAGACAATGGAGATATAAAATATGGACTTTAAGTAGCTAATATGTTTAAAGAATTAAACAACAAGATTGAGAATTCTGTCAAGGAAGTTGAAACTATAAAAAAAAAAATCAAATGGAAATTAGTGATAAAAATATAATACCTGAAATTAACCCAATGAATAAGTGTTATAACTGGTTAGACAAAGTTGAAGAGAGGAATAATAAGGTAGAAATAAATCAGAAGAAAATACCCAAACTGAAGGACACAAAAGACAATAGAATAAAAAATATAGAAAATATGATAAACATATAGAGTATGGTCAAAGTGTATAATTGGAGTTCCAGAAGATATATGTTTTTTCTTGATTCATCACAAAGTTGGCACTCCCGAGTAGTGAGTGAGAGAAGGACTTTATTTTCAATATATGGTCTTGGGCCAATTGGATATTCATATAGGACAAAATGAATCTTGAATGCTACCATATTCAAAAATCAAAATAGATTCTAGCCATTTCATAAAACTAAATCTGAAGGTGAGAAAGCTTTTAAAAGATTACATAAAATGTTTTCATGATCGTGGACTGGCCAAAGATTTCTTAAAGGAGACACACATACACACACACAAAACAACCTTTAAGGGAAAAGTTGATTAAATGAGTAACATTAAAATTATTTTAAAATTCTGCTCATCAGAAGATAACTTTAAATCAACTTAAATGAAACTTTCAGAGCAGAAGAAGTTATTTTCAATACATATAACTCACAGATATTTGTGTCTAGAATTGGAAAGTACACCTACATCGATAAGAAATAGACACAAATAACCCAATAGAATGTTGGATGTGAGGCTAGAGAGGCCCTTCACAAAATAGACAGTAACATGAAAAGGTTCTCAACTTCATTAATAATCAGGTAAATGCAAATTAAAACTGCAATAAGCTGACACTGCACATCCACCAGAATGGCTAAAATTACAAAAGCTGACATTGCCAAATGTTGGAGAAGATGTGGAGCCACTAAATTTTCCATGCACTGATCATAGGAGTATAAATTTCTGTAACCACTTTGGAAATCTGTTTGACATTATCTAGTAAGCCTGAATATATGCATCCTATAGTCTAGCAATTTTATTTCTTAGTACCTACCCAACCAAAATACACCCAAAGATATGTACAAGAATGTTCATAGCAGCATTATACATAATCCCAAAACTGGAACCAGTTCAAATGTCCATCAACAGTTGAGCTGTGGCATGTTCACACAGTGGGATATTATGCAACAATGGAAATGAATGAATTGCTATATGTTACAATGCAAAGAATCACATCAATACAATATTGAATGAAAGAAGCCAAACAAAAGAGAATGTCCTCTGTGGTTCCATTTATAAAATAAAGTTAAAAAAAAAAACACTAGTATTAGCAAAGTAATGGCTACCTCTGACTGAGAAGCTTTGGAAGTACTGGTAATGTTCTATTCCTTGACTTGGGTGGTGGTCACATGGGTGTGTCTAGTTTATTATAATCTACTAAGGGTATGCACTTAAGATTTGTACAATTTTCTGTATGTTTTATTTACATTAAAATTATAAATAATACATATATGACTGATAGTAAATGTATGTAAAATTAAATCTAGAAGAATACAAACCAAATTACGAATAGGTATTTATAGTAGTGAGATTATAGGGAACTGTCTTTTTCCATGTTAAATTTTGGTATTGTATGGATTTTTTACAGCAAACATAAATTTGATTTGAAATTGGAATAGAAAGAATGAATCAAAGGGTCAACAATAATGAAAGACTGATATTAGCAACCGTCCTTTTCACAGTGGGAGGAAAAGAACTTGGGCATTTTAATCACATTAATTAGCAGTATATTCTGCTAATACATACAAAACCTGTTAGTTTAATAACCATCTAAAAGCCTTTGTTTGAAAAGAAAAACTCTCGCTTGTAACAGAACCCCAAGCTGGTTTGTGAGCTGCAATTTTCCAGCTGTCCACAGTTCTGCCTCATTGCTTGGGGATGTGCTTCATTGATTTCTAAAGCATAGCTCCAGACAAAACTAAAAATCTGTAGAGCAGGAGAGTTCTCAAATCACCTCTACAGCTGTGAAAAAAGACCCAACACAACTCATTGGCAAGGCTGGGATGGTTAAATAAGGTAATATGTGTAGAAGTATTTTGAAAAATAGGAGTTGTGGTACAAATGCAAAATATTATTTGAAGCTTGATTGTGGGAGTTTAAGGACGTGAATTTCCTTGACTGTCAAGAACCAGCATAAAGAATTCAGTGATTCCAGGGAAACTCTCATTTCCAGAGTCCATGGGATGGCAGTGCTGCAAATGTTCTCTAAGTCACTTTGATCCCTTCTGAAACCTTGTTTTACAGATCTCTCCTCTCTTGCATAACTGCCTTACCTATGATGGCCTTTAGCTGTGTCATCTGGGTTTCCAAGTTTATCTGTGTGGGTAAATTTAGGTTTAAGGCATTCAAACAAGTGGGATGCTATTATAAAGTGTTATCTTAATATTGCGATGACATTTCCCAAAAGTGAGTTCTTTGGGACACTGGTTGCAGGAATTGCTGTTCAAATAAAGTTTGAAGACAACTATCTATACCGACCCCACATTTGGAAAGTGATAATACAATTAAACAGATTATACTCAGAGAAATATTGCAATAAACAATATTTTTGTAACTTTTTAACCTGATGTTACTCAGAAAAAGAGTTCTTTGATCAAATAAGTTTTTGGAAATTTCGCAAACTTACTTGACCAAAGAAACCTTTCCCCATGTAATATTTACTAATATTATATAGAATTAATATTGCATAAAACATTATTTCAGAAACCGTGCTTTAAAACTAAAAATCTCCAGGAGAGAAAGAAATGTTACACATAGTGAAGAAACTGATTTCTAATATCTAAATCCTCATTACAAAAGGGCTCATATGCAAAAGGCTTCAATTTGTCCCTAAATATATGGAGAGTTCAGTTCTATGATATACAAATATTTTGATTCATAATGTGTTTAAAGCTTTCTCGGTGCCTTAGTCATTATTACTAAAACAAATTAGTATCATAAGATTATGAACAGATGTTCAAGCATAGCAGTTAAAACAGTAGCTTAGATTTGAATAGGTCTAATTTTCATTTATAGTCATGTTTATGACCTCAAACAAATAATCTATATTTTGAGAGCTTCAATTTTCTCATCTATAAAATAGAGATTATAGTAATAGTACTTACTTCATAGGGTTTTTATGAAGTTTACCAACAATACATATATGGTATGCCGAATATAACACTAAATGTATGTTAGAATTTTTTATTAAAATGTCTTATTTTGATCAAGTAAGCACATTAGAACATAAATATTCAAATGAGTTTTGTCTGTGAAGCATTCACCATGGCAAGCTATCCAGTTAAGCCAGTGACGCTAATATTTTCCAAATATCTTTTTTGCAAGGTGAGTGAAGGGAGATAGAGTAAGGTTTCTGACTAAATATGAATAAAGTTTGGTGTGATACGGGAGGATCATTTTCCTAAAGAAATTTAAATCAATTCAATAAAAACATTGTATATAGTTCATGTACACATGAAGCCGTGGATTAATATAGTACATGCTGTGTGATGGTTAATTTTCAAAAACTGAGGTTTCCCGGAGAAGAAGAAATTCTAGCTTAAGACAGCAGCAGTCTAGAAATCCTGACTGAGTTTCCAGCCAGCAGCGTGCTCTACAAATTTCAGACTTTCCAGTGTCCACAATCACATAACCCAATTCTTTAAAATTTCTCTCTCCCTCTCTCTCTCTCTCTCTCTCTCATTCTCCCCTCCGCCACACACACATATACAAACACATAGACACACCACACTAGTGGTTCTGTTTCTCTGAAGAATCCTGACAGATACGTGCTATGAGGGATACAAAGACGAACTGACTTCATTTGATTAGTAGGTACGCTCTTCGCAAATAAAATATTTCCCAATTTTTCTTTTCTTAAGCACCCATTATGAACCAGACACCTCATGAAGAACTAGGACATACATTAATCTAACTTCCTTCATACTGATCCAATAAAAGGAAGTAGGAGTAGATCTTAAAGTATTATAAATTGCAATTTATTAATTGCTTTACAGAACATAAATCCCTGAAAGAAGTGGTGGAAATGGAGAAAAAATAAAGCAGGAAGTAAGGAAATGTAGAAATGAACAAAATAAGTAGGAAAAAAGAAATTACTTTGAAAATTCATTGTCATTTACTCAGGAAACATTTTGAGTAATCTTGGGCTGAGCCTAATTAGCTTTGTCAACAAAAAGTTTAATTTCTACTATATATAATGGATTAAAACACACCTTTCCCTATGCGGCTCCATGGCATGTTCATGAAAATTATTTAAGGATATATACTAGAAAAAATATAACGAAAATAACAAAACATGGGTTTAATTTCAGCTCTACTTATCACTACGTGGAAGCCTAGGGTAGACCTTCTAGCCTCAGTTTTGTTACTCATAAAATAGAAATAAGAGTAAACACCTCACAAGAGTACTATGAAGATCAAATTAAATACTACTATTTTAAGGAATTCCAAGGGCGACCACAGCACTGTGCTCTCAATAAAAGCCTTAAATAGCATAGATATTTCAGTTTTCCCAATCTTGTTAAAGAACTACAATGTGTGTGGTGGTAGCAACTGACAGTACCCAGGAGGATTTAGTATCATGAGGGATCATCACAACAGAATAAAAAAAAATAAATTATAAATGCTAGATAAAGAGGATCTGTATTACGCAAACCATGGTATATTTCAACAATGCTAAATAGATTTATCAACTATCAGTCCCTTACATCCATTAAATCACTATGTCCAGAGGTGGCTAGGTGTCAATCTTTCTAAATTCTTTAAACCTATGTGTGTAATCTGCACTAGAAAGTTCACTTATGGTAATCTTGTATGCATCCTCCTCACAATAAACAGGAATCTTAAGCAAAAGATTAAATATTAAAAAAGTAACTCTGTAAAGTATACAAGGATGTGCAAGTAATTGTTGGTTTTGTTCATTTGAACTTCCTGGTTATTTCATTTTCTTTTTTCTTTCACTTTGCATGTACTTGCAGAGATTTAAAAAGAAGCTAAATTCTGATTCTAGCAGTTTTAGAAACTACAAATTCTATAAATTCCTCCCAACATAAAACTAATGACTTTTAAAAACTAAAACTCTACTTTCTAAAAAAATGGAAATTTCAGAATTGAAAATTACAATCATTGAAATTAAAATCTTAGTGAATGGATTAAATGGTACATTTGAAACAGCTCTGTAACTGGAAGATAGATATAATGAAATTACCCAGAATGTAACACAAATTTTATTAAATATATATATTTTTAAAATGAGAGCAGAATTAAGAAACGTGGAGAATACTATGAGAAGTTATAACATATAACTAGAGCTGGAAAAAGAGAAGAGAGACAGGATGTGGAAGAGGCAATAAGGTAAAGCCTGAGGATTTTCTAGAACTAATGAAAGGAATTAAAATGCAGATAAAGGAAATTCAATCTAAAAAACAATAATAGAAAGTGACACCTAGATTCATTGTGGTAATACTCCATAACCTACCAAAAACTGGAAAAAAAATTTGTTATATTATGTATATGCTAATTACAGACTCAATTAATTTTTCTGTAACCAGGAAAATGCAAAATATTATAATAACATGTGTCATAATGATGCATTTAAGTGCTATTTTTAAAGCATTTGGTGTTTTTCTTGTGTTTTTTTTTAATTTTTTCTCTCTTTCTCTCTATTTCAGGCCAATTCCTTATGTGCTAGAAGTCATAGCACAAAGCATTTTTGCTAACTATTTATGTTCTTTCCTTGCTTAGGTAAAGTAAATCCCATACTTTCTCAGTGGGGTTAAGGTCAAGACTCTGAGGGGAGCCACTCCTTGCTAATTAGTTCCCCAGACTCCTCTTTTTTTCCCTCCTCTAAATGGCCACAACAGTCTAGAAAAATGTTTGGAGTCATAATCCCCCTGATAAATGAATCCCTGATCAAGCAGCTGGTTTCCAGAAGGGACTCCTTGCTGTGCTGCAATTATGTTGAAGCTGAACTCCAGTAGTTAGGTCACAGCTGAAGGACTGGAGGGAAAAATACCTATCTCTGAGCTCCATTGTATGACACACTAAACTAAGAGACTCTTGCTTCTCCCCTCCGAAGCCCTCACCCAAAAGACCAATATTCTTGTTAGTTACTGGGAAAAATATTTAATGATGTAACAGCATGTGCAGGTCCCCTACTGATGACCCATGGCAGGGGAAGATCCATGCTTTCAATGAGTACTGGCAATTTAAAACTCATCCTAGAAATCTTGAAAATGATTTTCTGTGTATTAGATAATGCACTTAATTTCTGAGCTACTAAACAGTAATCTATTCACAGTGGGGATATATTATTTGAGATTTTGCAGTTAAAATCATTCCAAAGGAAAATATAAACTTATATGTCATACCAAGAAACATAAGATACAGGGAATTAGAAAAGGCTACATCTTACATACTAGAAACAATGGCACTTTAAAACATACGCGCACGTGCGCGCGCGCACACACACACACAGGAAAACACACAGAAACACACACAGAATTTTTCACCTGGGCACTAGCTGAATGTATAGATTTCAGCAACCTTTCCAACTCTTATAAATTTATCTTCCCTCCCTGATTCTTCTAGGGTAAGAAAAATGCTGTATTCATGTTCCATGTGAAAGTTCAGTCCTTCCTCATTTGATACTGTCAATAATGTTACATAAAATATGAAGTTGATTTGTATTTATGCCAGGAGACAATCTTAATTTTCTCTATTTTAAGTGTGTCTAACTAAAAGCACCTTTCCATGAGACCATTATGACTGTACTTTTATCTTAATTTCAAAAAAGAAATCAAATCTTTCTGAAAAAAAAAGACATTTTAAAAGACAATGAGATTCTTATTGTGTAAAAGAAGATGACAATCCTCCCTATTCCTCATTAAAAGACAAGAGACCAGAGTTGAGTAGGGATTCTGGGCAAGATGGCTGACCAGAGACAAAAGCTGCTAGAGCATCTCAGTAAGAAGGAGAAGTTTTAAATGAAAGAGAAAAAATGAACAGACAGAAAAACATAGATCGAATGTGGGTCTGAAGGAAGGGTACCAGAGCCTTCAGGAGACTCCACAGGAAGAAGTTGCAATGCAGAAAAAGAAGGAACAAGGTATTTGCAAAGATTAACCTCTGAGAGGTTTGTAGTCCAGTGAGAAGGGTAGGTGGAGTGGTTTGTTTCTCCCTCCCTCACATCTCTTGATAGTTGAAGGGTTCCTGAACTGCTGGAGAGAATTTCTGCCCACATAAGACCAGAGGCTGCTGCAGCCAGTGAGCTAGGAACTTCTTGTGGACAGAGCACAAGGCTCCCAGCCCCCTTGGTGCACTTCCCATCCCCATAGACCTGAGCCAGGATGGCAGGTGCCATATTGCTTCCCCACCCACTGTACACCTTTGTCCTCCCCGGCGGACTTCAACTCCTCAGGTTTCATCCTGCTCATTCCCACAAAATTAATTCATGATGGATAAGACTTAAACCTGAGGCATGAAACTATAAGAATTCTAGAAGAACAGGTTGGAAAAACTCTTACAGATATTAGCCTAGACAAAGAATTTATGAAGAAGACCCTGAAAACAATCACAGCAACAGCAAAAATACATAAATGGGACCTGATTAAATTTTAAAAAGCTTCTGCACAGCCAAGGAAACAATAGAGTGAATAGGCAACCTACAGAATGGGAAAAAATATTTACATGCTATACATCTGATAAAGGGATAATAACCACAGTCTACAAAAAACTCAAGGAAATCAGCAACAAAACATCAAACAACCCCATTAAAAAATGGACAAAAAGGCCGGATGCAGTGGCTCACACCTGTAATCCTAGAACCCTGGGAGGCCGAGGCGGGCAGATTGTTTGAGCTAAGGAGTCTGAGACCAATCTGAGCAAGAGCAAGACCCCGTCTCTACTAAAAATGAAAAGAAATTAATCGCACAACTAAAAATACATAGAAAAAATTAGTCGGGCATGGTGGCGCATGCCTGTAGTCCCAGCTACTCGGGAGGCTGAGGCAGGAGGATTGCTTGAGCCCAGGAGTGTGAGGTTGCTGTGACCTAGGATGACGCCACGGCACTCTAGCCCGGGCAACACAGTGAGACTCTGTCTCAAAAAAAAAAAAAAAAAGAAAAAAAATGGACAAAAAACATGAACAGAAGCTTTTCAAAAGAAAATAGACTAATCGCCAATAAACATAGGAAAAAATGCTCAATGTCACCAATCATCAGGGAAATGCAAATCAAAACCACAATGAGATATCACGTAAGTCCAGTGAGAATGGCTTTTATCAAAAAGTCCCAAAACAACAGATGCTGGCATGGATGTGGAGAGAGGAACATTTATACACTACTGGTGGGATTGCAAACTAGATCAACCCCTATGGAAAGTAGTAGGGAGATACCTGCAAGCACTAAAAGTAGACCTACCATTTGATCCAGCAATCCCACTACTGGGTATTTACCCAAAGGAAAAGAAGACGTTTTAGAAAAAAAGACACTTACACTTGAATATTTATGTCAGTAGAATTCACAATTGCAAAGATGTGGAAACAACCCAAGTACCCATCAATACATAAATGAATTAATAAAATATGGTATATGTATACCGTGGAGTATTACTCAGCCATAAAAAAGGTGAACTAATATCTTTTGTAACAACCTGGAAAGAACTGGAGACCATTCTTCTAAATGAAACATTACAAGAATGGAAGAATAAAACATTTGTACCCCCATAATATTCTGAAATTTAAGAAAGACAGAAGCCCATAGAAGAGATTTGCAATATACTAAATAGAAAAATAATTAATAACCAGAATAAATAAGGAACACCTACTGCGCTAGGCTTTTTTAGGGCTGGGATAACAAATTACCAAATATTTAGTGGCTTAAAACAACATAAATGTGTTCTCTCACAGTTCTAGAGGCAGTGAGTTCAAAATCAAGCTGTCAGCAGAGCCACACTTTCCTCTGAAGGCTCTGGAGGAAAATGTTTCCTTGCCTCTTCAAGCTTCTGATGGCTCTAGGCATTCCTTAGCTCCTGGCTGCATTATTCCTATCTCTGTCTCCATCTTCACATGACCCTCTCCTCCTTCTCCCCACAGGTCCCTCCTCCGTGTGTCTCTTAGAAGGATACTTATCATGGATTTAGAACCCGGATAATCTAGGATGATCTTGTCTTAAAACTCTTAACTAAATTGTATCTGCAAAGATACATTTTCAAATAAGGTCACATTCGCAGGTTTAAGAGGTTAGGACATCAGCACACCTTTTGAGGGAGGGTTCCCAATTCAACCCACTATACCTATCAATCAGACTTCTAGTTAAAATAGTTCTATAAGCTTTTGATTTGAAGCAATCCCCTTTACTATACACATATAAAATTAAATATAGAAAGTATAAAAAAGAATTCAAAATACAAATGATAGTGTATCAGAAGATTAAAGCAGTAAATAGAACTGAAACTATAGGCATAAACGATTTCAGGTCTTGAAAAGACTGGACAATTTGACTCTTTAAAGATTACAGAGACAAATAATACCTATAATGCAATGCAATGTTAATGGTGGGCATCCATCCTTGTATCATCCCAATATCAGAAAGTTTTCAAAATTAAAAAATTTTCTTTCTAGTCCTAGTTCTAAATAAATGCTGTATTTTAGCAAACATTTTTTTCAGTGAGGATTCTTCCCATCAATATTTTTTATATAGTACATTGAATTGATCATTTCTGAAATAAAATCAACCTGGTCATAAAAAATATTACAGAGATCAAAAGTACATTCAATGAAAATCTGTATTCACTTGTAATTAAAAAAGAAAACTTCTAGAAGGGAACTGTCTTAATCTGATTTTTTTAAAAAAACTCTCAAAGCCTTTTGTAAACATCACACTAAATGGAAAAACTTTTGAAGCATTTTTAAACTGAGAATAAACAATGAAGGAAGCTTGCCATTATCTTTTCTATTCAACACTATAAGAATAATAAACATTGGAAACACAACATTGTCTCTGTCGATGATATGATCACCTACATAGAAAAGACAAGAAAATCTCCTAGTAAACTCATAGAACTAAAAAGAGCTCTTTAAGATTTCTGGATGAAAGATAAACACACAAAAAGTAATGATATTTCTAAACACCAGCTAAATCAACTGGAAAGTATAAAGAAAAACAAAAAGATGCCATCCACAAACACAAAATTATAAGGTAATGAGAAATAAAAGATGTTCAAAAACTTTATGGAGCAACTGTAAGACATCATTGAAGAAATAGATCAAGATGTATACTATATTCACAGATGGAAAAACTCAATATTTTTTAAAAAGTTATTATGGTAGAAAATAAGCCCAAATCTATGTAAAATCTGTATAAATTCAACTGCAATTAAATTTCAAACTGCTTTTAATGTAGTACTTGGTAGGATGATCCTAAATTTTGGTTGCCAAATAATTTTGAAAAAGAAGAACAGGCCTGCAGGCAATGTAGAGGTAAAGGCATCAGTGGAATAGAACGTAGAGCCCCGAAACAGACTTGGACATACATGGGAACATGGTATTTCAAATCAGTAAAGAAAGGTTGATGTATTTAATAAATGGTGCTTGGACTATCGAATATTCATAAGGAAAAAATAAATAAATTTTCTACCTCACAGTATAAATACAAATAATTTACAGATAGAAAAATCAAAATTTTAAAATATTGTAGATGAAAATAAAGTCTATCGCTTGGATTAGGGAAGGAGCTCTTTAGACATAAAAAATAAAACTATAAAGGAAAATGCTAATGTCTACCATAAAGTTGAAAAAAATACTTTAATTCAGTTTAAAAAAATGTTATAAACAAAATTAAAAGATAAACTCTGAGGGAAAATATATGTCACTTATATAACTCATAAAATTCAAGCGAACTGTTTAGTTTAAAATAGGTCTCCAATCTTAGTGCCCCTGGGCATACAGAAGAAACACAATAATCTCAGCAGGAAGGCACTTTTACCGTATACCACAGCAAATCCAAAATTAATTTTCTAAGAAAAATGGGCAGTTCACAGACAAAGATATCTCTGAACACATGGAAATAAGGCCCTGTAAATGACAATCAGCTGAAACCACTAACAGCATAAACAGATCTAAAATGAGTAGTACAATGAAATTATTAACACAGATTAGGAAGAAATTGTGCTTATGTTTAGAAATAAAAGGCTTGAATATATTTATGGGGAAGGGGAATTTATGAAAAATAACATAGCAGATATAAAAAATCAAATAGCATTTCTTAACACTAAATATAAAATAATTGAGATTAAAAATACAACAAATTTTAAACATTAAAAAAAAAAAGTATCTGTGAATTAAAGGAAGGTCCAGATGACAGAATTGAGAATGGAGTACAGAAAGAAAAGTACAAAATAAATGTTGAAAGAGATGTAAAAGAAAGTGAAAATATCTGACAAATATAGAATCTGAATTCCAGAACACAGTGAAAAAGAAAAACAGGTCAGTTGCAACATTTGTAATGATAAAAAGGGAGAGGTTTCCAAATATTGATGAAAGATATTCATCCACTGATTCAAGAATCTCAATGAATCTTGAACAAGATAAATAAAAGAAATCCACACCCAGACATCATATGAAAATGCAGAAACTCAAAGACAAAGAGAAGACCTTAAAGGTTGTCACTGGAGAAGTGGCATACTAACCCTGACTTCTCAACAGTCACAGTGAAGTCAAACCAAGGATTGGGATCTTTGATGTTCTATCAGAAAATAACAGCCATGCTAGATTTCTATAAACATAAAAAATATCGTACAAGAAGGGAGATAAAATAAAGATATTTTCAGGCTAACAAAAAATGATGTACCATTATTAGACTGACTCTAAAGGAAATATTAAAAGAAATACTTTAGGCAGGGAAAAGGTGATCCCGTATGAAGAATTTGCTCTTCGTAGGCCGGGCGCGGTGGCTCACGCCTGTAATCCTAGCTCTCTGGGCGTCCGAGGTGGGCGGATCGTTCTGAGCTCGGGAGTTCAAGACCAGCCTGAGCAAGAGAGAGACCTCATCTCTACCAAAAATAGAAAGAAATTAATTGGACAGCTAAAAATACATATAGCAAAAATTAGCTAGGCATGGTGGCGCATGCCTGTAGTCCCAGCTACTTGGGAGGCTGAGGCAGTAGGATCGCTTGAGCCCAGGAGTTTGAGGTTGCTGTGAGCTAGGCTGACGCCACGGCACTCGCCCCAGGCAAGAAAGTGAGACACTGTCTCAAAAAAAAAAAA
>CAUYSK010005486.1:0-16762 GCA_963575035.1 Avahi laniger | reverse complement strand
AATTAATTTCTTTCTATTTTTTGGTAGAGATGGGGTCTCGCTCTTGCTCAGGCTGGTCTCGAACTCCTGAGCTCAGAACGATCCGCCCACCTCGGCCTCCCAGAGTGCTAGGATTACAGGCGTGAGCCACTGTGCCCGGCCAGCATTCTTCTTTCTTAACTGAAGCCTTGATCTCCCTAAGTCAGACATGATCAAGTAAAACAAAATTTTAACAATGGAATGAAAAGGTAATCCATATTCCTAGGGCTACCATTGTACAGTATAGCAATAAAAACTGAACACAATAATGAGCACATCTTAAATATTTGCTTCACCTTCCCTGGTAAACTTCTCCAGCTTACTAGCTGCTACTCTACACTTCACCTGCCAACTGCCATTCCAGACTCAATTGTTTGATACTATTAACATCAGCAGCATCCAAAGGGCATGTCCTAGAAGTGCCCCCACCCCAATTACAGGTAATAGGTTATAACAAGCTTATCATTCTCTCCCCCAACTTCCCCTATGCTCAATGACACGCCTTAATCGCACAAGCGCCTGGAGACAGAAGGGCCATGGACCAAAATTTCTATCTGTGCAAAGTTAATTAGTCTATTTTAGAATTAAATTTACAACAGCAAACACTGATTCAAGTTAGAAAAAAACGGTAGTCAAATTTTTAATTAGAATCAGCAAATTTTAATTCAACAAATGCCTGGAATTACACAGCAAGAGAAAACTACATATATATTTTTTTAAAGTATTTTTATAATAAAGAATTAGATATCCTAAGGCTTAAGTTCCATTTCTATCTCTAGCTTCACAATGTGTAACACACCAAGTAAGATACCTTTATACTCTCATACAAACAGGATATACTTTTAGCTTCAATGGGAATAAAGTTGGTTCTTATAAAAGGTAAACTTAATATTACTGATAATTGGTATGTTTGGATGCTATACCTAGGAACTAGGCTATGCACTTTATATGCTATCTCATTTAATTCTCACCAATTCTCCCTTTTGTGGAAATATTGATATATCCTCATTTTATAGTTACAGAATTGAGCCTTCTTAGAGAATTTATATAACTTGCCCAAAGTCTAGTTAGCAGGAAGCCAGGATTGAAACCAGAGCCCAATCTCTTAGCCATTACCCTGTACATCTTGCTGAAAAAGAAAAATTAAGCCTCAGAGACTCTTTGTTAAAGGTGTTTACTCACAATCTACACAGAGGCACTACCCAGAGTTCTTCACATAGTTAAAACCTCTATTTGGGACTTTCATTGTCTAAAAAGAGGAAACACTATCTAAGAAAGAAAACAATAAAACAAAGTGAAGGAAATCAAAATGGCCATAGTTTTCATCACTAAGTATGTAAACAACTGACAGGTTAACTTTAAAATTTTATAATACACACACATATAAGCAGGATCAAATCTATTCTACAGATATGCATCTGTATTACACAGACAAATTCTTATCGACCAAAAACATCAACTTTCAAAAGAAACAGTCCCATAATAAAAATCAGGTAAAATTAGTGGCAGGGATAAGGGAACTTCTATAGATTGTTATACTTTATGAATACCATAACATCTCAATATGTGTTGGGCAAAGACATTTACTGAAATGTTTCTTTGTATGGCACTAGAAAGGTATTTGAGGATTTCATTCTTACTTGCAACTGTCATCCTCTGAATCTGATATTTCACTGTTGTCTTCATCAGCTACTTCAGAGGTGTCCAGTCCCATCACAATTTTACTAACATCAGTTTTAAACACCTTCTCATACAGCAATTCATAAAGGAGAGCTGCAATTAATGACAGATTTTATGCAATATTAACTATAAGCATTTTTTTTAAAAAACAGGAACGGAGCATAAAAATGTGACTTTCTATTGCTCAGGCTTCTAAAATCCTAACTAGATATCTGCAACATCTTATGGTCAATAGCCCAATTTAATCAGAAAGTTACCTGGAGAGCAACTAGAATTTCTGCCTGTGTAGTTAAGTATTTTAAAACCATTGTAAAAAGACACGGCCAGTTTTAAGACTAATAACACGAAAATGTACCACAATTGTGAAACAAGTACAGAGATAGGAAAAACTAAAACATGCATACTGAGCAATTACTACATTCCACACATTGTGCTAAGCCTTTATATATCCTCGTATTTAATCCCTGCACAATAAAGTATTATTCTGGCTGTACATATGAGGAAACTGAGACTTAGTGATGTCATACGGCAAGCCCAACCTTAAAAGTCTTGTATGGAAAACATTAAGAAACATTAATATTGCTAGAAAGAGGAATACAGTATATTAGAGTATACTAGCTGACAACTGAGAAGACCTGGATGCTAATCTTCGCTTTCCTACTAAATGTAACCTTGGACAAGTCACTTCTCAGGTTTCTACAAAACAAAAGGACGTCTGACTATATAACCTAGCTCCAGATTTTAGTTTTACATAAGGAACTGAAGAGAAACGGTTATAAAATATATCCGAAGCAGAACCACTGAAAGGAAGCAGCAGCTTAGTTGGATGACTTTGTTGCCTTTAATAAAGAAAAAAAAAAAACTTCAGTCCTGAAAACAGGGAAATATACTTTAACAAAAATTCAAAAATTGGTTTTATTTATTACAGTGAGCTTTAAGAAAACAAATGTATTTAAGAGTTCATCAACAATAGATGCTCACCCTCTAAATGAGTTCCTAAAGAGACCCCATTTTCATGGACCATCTTATTTCCAGATTCCCTTAACAGGAGGCACACTCCTGACATCACTCAAACTACAGGCACTTAGAAGTAAAGGCAGGCTCTAGAAGCTACCATTCCCAAAGGGGAATGTCTAGATTTTGACTAGCTAGGGGAGGGGGAAGACAAGGTCCAGGTTACAGACAGCTAGACTTTCACATCTCAAAATGGATCAATAATTTCTTTTCTATATTGCACATATTTTACTCATCTTTACTGGTCACCACTGGCTTAATTTTTATTTGTTTATTTATTTTTTGGACACACACATGCAGAGGTCACCACTACTATCTGAAGAACAGAGGAAAAAGCTGTTACTTGCCCAGCACCACTACTTGTATGAGTGATTTGTGCTTTGTCGGGACAGATGACAAAATATAACAGATGAGAGCAGGAAGGGCCATTGCTCTTCCAGAGCAGTAATTCTTCAGTGGGGATGTAGAAGAGGGAATCCACATCCCCGGGGAAACATTTGGCAAAATCTAGTTTTGGTTGTCACAGTGGGGGCGAGAGAGAGTGTAGAGGGTAGGGATGCTATTAAACATGCTACAGTGCACAACAGGAGAGTACCCAAAACAGAGAATTATCTGGCCCAAGATGTCAATAGTGACAAGGTTTGAAACCCTGCCCTAGAGTCAAAGATAATCAGTCAAATGCTTGGTTTACTCAGTCATTTGGATTTTCAAGCTATACACCAACAGCTTTAAAAATACATGTAAATATTTATTATTGAAATTACCACCAAAAAAAACTTGGCATTTACAAGTCAAACTCTAGCCCTTAGCTCCCTTTTTTCCTATTGAAGTAAGTTATTATAATATTAATATTCTTGGTAACCTAAGGTTCTCAGAAGTATCTTTTATATTACAACAAAACAGAATATACTTGCTCTGCATTAAGTCTGTATAGTTTAGAAATATAATTTCCTATATAAACACAAAGTGATACTTACACTGACACACAGAAGAGCTATCTTTATACTTTATAGGATAGACAATATCATAATGATTTCCATTTGAAAAACACAGTAATACCTAAAAGGGAAAAATAAAAGACACATATTAAAAATGACAAAAGACACATTTCACACCCTCATATGTTAATATGAGACATTTACGAAACAAGAGAACCTCTCCAATGCTTCTGAAATATTAGATAATTTCCAAATAGAAAGCAAATATTTTAATAAAAGCAACCTAAAGCTCCAATATTGTCAAACTATGGCTCATATGTTGAAATACTATACAGCCATTAAATCAAAAAGTTCTTAATGACCTGTGGAAATGTTTATAGGATCACAAAAAACAGACACAATGTATGAAAACAATGTAATTTCAATGACTTAAAGAACAAGAAAGTTAAAAGACCGTAAGAAAATATTCTAAAATCTTACTAATGCTAACCTCTAAGAGGTAAAAATCAAAGAAATTTGTTCTGCTTCTTTACAGTTCTAAGTACTTTTTAAAAGATGAATTACTTATGCAAAGAGAAATCCACAATGTTTTGTTTAGACTATGTCATATTTCAAAAATTGTACTGGAAAGGCCAGGTCTAGGGTAAAGTCCCTTGGAATCCCCCAGGTCCTTACCATGATCGTATTTCACTCAGTTCCCCTCCCCCTTACCACTGGTAGCTTGGTGACACACAAGTCACTTCGGCTTGTCTTAATGATTCCAAAACAGCTAATTAAGACAGAATTCTCTTACACTGAATCAGTTATTCTTTCTTTCTAGCCTTCAGAAAATTTTTCAGTTGTTTCTGCTTTATGATCAGGTAATACACCACCCCTGCCAGTAAAATTATCTTTAAAATGAGAAATATATGTTTACCAAAGTATTTCCAGATGCAATGGCAGAACCTTTTTTCACAAGTTATTTTACTATTTGTTCAAATTGACAAAAAATAGTAATAGTTTAGTTCCTCACATACATTAGTGTCTCAACATAATTTAGTGTCTCTATCGAAATATTATAAAAGTGTTCAACATAGTGATTTGTGGGGGCCAAAAAATACAAAATGATGATTCCATAATGATTAACAGGAATTTTTAAAAACTCAGAGTACCATAACCTCAGACAAATATTTTAAAAAGTCACTTAAAATTATAGCCTAGGAGATCAAGGTAGCAAGTGAATGGTTCTTTTACTTAAATCCTTAACAAACACTTTGAAAAATTCTTACCTTTTCAGGAAAATTATTTTCAGTTACTTGTGAAGGAGAAACATTTGGTTCCCGATAAATTATAAAATCTTTCCTGAAAAATAACATTTACAAATTACTTCTTATACTTCAGAAATTAAATTTAATCATCCACTCATTTATCAAGGGCCTACTAGTATGTGCCCAACAATGCTCTAAACACCAGAAATACAGCAATAAACAAAAGACAATGATGAAATAGCTAAGTTATAAAATACCTATATCAAAGTATCTTTTCTAAAAAACTTCAAATGTGTAAATATAGCTTCATATGATTCTAATGAGAAATTGTGAAGATGAAATTTGAATGTCATTTTGAAAAGAAAAAAATATTCACCTGTTCCTCTACAGGTTGAGCATCCCAAATCCAAAAATCCAAAATCCCAAATGCTCCAAAATCCAAAGCTTTTTTGAGCATCAACATGATGCTCAAAAGAAATGTTCATTGAAGCATTTTGGGTTTCAGACTCTTAGAGATTCTCAACTGGGTTAAGTGTAATGTAAACATTCCAAAATTCCCAAAAATCCAAAAACACTTCTGGTCCCAAGCATTTCGGATAAGGTATACTCAACCTGTAATATGGGACTTTAGTTCTGTTCTAGTGGCCATTCAATACTACTGGACCTGAGAAAGGAGGAAATCATTTCTCTACAAGCTTGATAAGTGATATTTTATAGAACACAGCCTAGAAAATTTTCTGTATCATTTTCCAAAAGTATTTTCAGAATTAACATTTCTAAATGTTGACTTACATAAATGTCAAAATCTAATTGATACAATATTAAAAAAAACAGAAAAGATGCTTCACAATCAACGTATAAAATAGCTTTGCTATTTTAACACTTTTAACATGATGGAATACACTAATTTTCCACTGGTTTTATTTCTGTTTACTTTATGTTATTACAGTGTTTACCTGTACATAAGAGAAAGGGCACTTATTTCCACTTGTCCCACCCATTCCTGTATTGAAGAAAAAAAAAGTTGACACATAAGTGTCTCATACTTTTTATGATACATTTTGTATCTCTATATACACCTTTACATAATATACCTAAAGCTCATTAATATTATTAGTAACATGAATATTATAAAAACATTTATATAAAACAGGCCCCAATATACAATAAGAAGCAGTCCAAGTTTCTGTTACAAAAATCCTTAGTAATACTAACAGGGTGTAATGACAGTTCCTATTGGTGTGGCAAGACCACAGAGTGGCATCTTTAAGTATAGAACTTGCTGAGGGCAAGGGCTATCCTCCAACCTAGCACCTAGGACAGAGCTTGGCACATGGTGTAAACCCAGAAAGTAAACAGTTGAATAGAAGGAGAAAATCAGGCAGCATAAAATAGAAGAGAAGGTTTCTTATTGTGGGGGTGAATGAAGGTACAAAAGAGAACAGTGTCCTGGTAATCATTTTGAAAAGAAGAAAAATTCTACACTCCTCAAAGAAGTCACTCTAAGCCTTTCTGAAAGGCAAACTGCCAGTATATTTCAAAATTTAAAATGTCCATATACTCTTTGAACCAGCAATTCAACTTCTATAAATCCATCCTGAAGAAATATTTCATATATCCACAAAAGTGTATATAAATGTCACTGTAAGCTATTTGTAATAATGTAAAGAAAAAGGCACCTAAAATTCCTAAGGAATAGTTAAGTAATTTATGGTTCATCCACACTGTGGATCATCATGGACTCATTGAAAAAGGAGGTATACCCACATGAAATGACTTGAAAAGATCACTCAAAACTTAAGTTAAAAAAGTAAGTCATGCTACAGTTATTAATATATAGTCTCAAACTAAGAGGATATTGAACATTCCCCAACATAAAGAAATGATAATGTTTGTGATGATGGATATGCTAATTACCTTGATTTGACTACTAGACATTATACGTAACAAAACATACTTTGTACCCCATGAATATGTACAAGTACTTGTAAATTGTCAATTTAAAAAAAATTTTTAAAGATACGTGATTGTACTAAGAAACTGACCCTTAACTTATAATCAAGTTATATACCAAAATAAAAATGAGTAATTGTTTCTTTAGGGATAACATAAAAATAAAACTTTAGAGCTTAATTTCAAAAAAAAAGTAAATGGTAAAATAATCCTACTTGTATACAGCAAACAAAAAAGTATATTTATTGATACACGTCTGTACGCACAGAAACGTCACTGGGAGGATGCACTGTAAACTTACAGTAGAGACAGGGAATTCAAGATGAGAGAAATGAAGAATTTTCACCCTTCATTCCACATATATGTATAGTTTAAAATCTTTCACCACGAGAATATATTCCTGTATTACTTGTGAAAATAGTTAAAGACTTAGTATCAAGAGCCACTGAAAACAATGAGCTATTATAAATGAAGGCTGCCACCTTGGATTTGAAAGAAAAGAAAAATTGAGATAAAAGATTTCAGACAATATTTTGATCTCAGACAAGAAATCCCCCAGAGACTCTTCACTTTAATAGTTCTTAAAAGTTGGCACTGATTTCCAAAATGAAATAGGTGCCATATATATTTAGATTTCTTAAAATAGGCCTTAGCCCAACAACTATGGCTTCTCACAAACTACCACAAGTGACATCCTCTGGTGTAAAGGAAACCCTTCTCTTTAGATCATACACATACTACATTTCTAATTTATGCAAAATGTACTACATAACTTTAAAAAATGGAAAATTCAATCTCAACAAAATGCTACATGAGAATGATGTACCTTTTTATAAGTAATCTTCAGAATAAATTCTGTCGTAGTCTCATTAACAATGACTGTCATTAAATCTTTTCTTCTTCCCTAACCAATGTCAGTTTTAAATTAGTATTTTATTATTTAAAAAAAAAAATTGATGTTCCACTACCATTGTCTTCTACCTTAAGGCTACAATTTTATTTACTCATCACTTTTTATAATGTTTAATAAGTATATGTCTTTGTGGGTGAGAGAAAAGAACTTCTTCAAAATTTGTTTCAACTAATAAATCATACCATATCAAAACTATGTGATTTAAATGTTCTTAAATCATCATCAATACTATGCTTTTGGTGCTCAAAAGGCATTGTTAAGAAAATGAAAAGCCAAAAGACAAAATGAAAGAATGTATTTGCAAAATATACATTCAATACAAGATTTATATCCAGTATAAAGAACTTGTAAAATTCAATAAGACCAACAGCAATGAAAAATGAACAAAATCTATGAACATACATTTATTTCACCAACAAAATTATATGGATGGCAAATAAGCACATGAAAACATGCTCAACATCATTAGAGAAATGCAAGTGAATGAAAATCACAAACAGTGTTGGCAAGGATGTGGAACAACTAGAATTCTCACATACTGATGCAAAAGCAAAATGTTTTGGGAAGCAGTTTAGCAGTTTCTCATTAAACATATTTACCATATGACCCAGCAATTCCACTCTCAGGTATTAATCCAAGAGAAAAGATAAATTATGTCTACACTAAGACTTACAAGCAAATGTTCACAGCACCTTCAATTTTAACAGCCCAAAACCTGAAAGAACCTGAATATCCATCATCTGGGAAATAAATTATGATAGATACATCCACAGAGTGCATTACCATTGTGCAACAACAGGGAACTACTGATAAACACATGGATGAATTTTAAAGTGTTTCCAATATAAGCGAAAGAAGCCAAACACATAAGAGTATAAACTATATATCATTCCATTTATACACCTAGAAAGTAGAAAAGGTAAAACTTGGAAAGCAAATCAGGGAATTAAGAGCATGAGTACACTTTCTGGAGTGATGGAAATGTCCCATATGTTTCTGTGGTGGTGGTTACACAAGTGTATACATTTGTCAAATGTCATCAAATTGTACATTTAAAATTAATGAATTTTATTGTATGTCAATTTTACCTTAACATAGCTGACAAAAAGTCTGAGGCATTTTTCAAAATGCTCTACTATTTTAAGAGGATAAAGATGCTTTCTCTGAGAATTGGCTGGAGAAATCAACACCCACCCATCAACCACATTTGTTTTCATTTTATACATCCCATATATCAAGGAGGCAGCCAAAAACAACAACAAAAAAACCAGCATGAAGACTTAAAAATGTTTGTTGTTAATAACAAAGAAGGTAGCACTTAGGTTCAGAAAGCACCTGAGGTATCTGCAGAGGTTTGATCAGACAGGGGAGAGGGGTATCATAAGAGTAAGTCCTGTGTGTCAGAAAGAAACCTGGCCAGCCAGCATCATAAAAAAGAGGCACAGACACCCTGTTCCACCTGCTCAAAACCCCAATCAACTTTAGTACCTTTGTTCCCGACAGAACCCAAACCAAATGTCTCTGTTCAGTTCACACTGCCTCATTTCCTACTTGTCTCCTCTCCACTCCTACTACTTCTATCCCAGCTTGGACCCTCATAGCCCAACAGCCTGAACTGCTGCACAAAGATTATTATAAAATAACTTTGGGGGGTTTTCCTGATATGAAATAATAAATGGTCCTTGTCAATTCTTTTCTTTTCTATAAAGGAAATAAAAATCACCTATAATATTTGCCACCTGGAGAATAACAAATTAACATTCTGGTGTTTATCTTTCCTATCTGTTACACATAACACGGTATGATAGGTACTTAACAGTCATTCAACACACATAAACAGATTAGGCACTCCAAATTGAAAGGTAACTATGGGAATTTCAAAGCATAAAAATATACAATGCTTGCCTTCAAAGAGGCTTATACACTTTGAGAAAAAAATGTAAACTTCAGGAAAATGAATTTGTGATCATACTATATTGGGTAAAACTCAGTTTCAGAATTACTCACATAAAAATATAGTTGTGAAAAATTTGGAGAATAGGCCTTCAGGGAATATTTGCCTCCAAAACTGGATTGATACTATACTTATTCCTTTATATACTTAATATAATATGCACATTTTTCCATATATTAAACAAATTTTTAAACCATTATAAAATGGATCTTTTTGCCTCTGGTCTCATCCACCTCAAACTATTTTCACACAATACTCTTTAATCCATCCATTCAGACAACAAAAATGCCAGGCACTATTTTCAGCTCTGGGGCACTCAGCAGTGAACAAAACACACAGACTTCTGTGGTCATGGAGCTTAATTCTAGTAGGAAGCAGATACACAGTATGTTAGAGAGTATAAGCACTGCAGAGAAAAATAAAGCAGGGAAAGGAGACAGGGAATGTGTTGCGGCCTAGAGTTACACAGAGGCCAGGGAATCTGTATTTTTATAAGCACGCTGAGTGATTCTGATGCAAACAACCTACAGATCACACTTTGCGAAATGCTGGCCTTAAGTGTACACTCCAAACTGTGAGCCTATCATTAAAGGCTCTCTCACAGTCTGGCCCCAACCTGCCCCTCCAACTTCTTTCTCAATACTTCTTACCTTCCCGTGCTCCGCGCTCCACACAAACTGAACTGTTTTCTGAATCTGCCTTGCTCAGTTTTCACTTCCTGGAATGCTCTTTAGCTCAGGCATTTCCTATTTAGAATCGTCTCAGACTTCAAATGTGAACTCACTCTCAAACTCTTGCTTTGTCTACCCAGCTGAAATAAAACTTTGAATGTCGATAGCATCATAACTAAACCTCTTGTACTCTTCCACATGTACTCTTTTAACTTATATTTGACTTTCTTTCCCATGATAGGGAAACTCTTTGGTTATCTCCATTCTCTCTGCATCCCCAGGATAACTAGCAATTCTCGGTCCATAATAAGCACTCAAACTGGCACTAGGGAATCAAATGAACACACCACTCATTGATCAAACACCCCTGTTCCTATGTTACATTTCCTTTACTCCCTTCTTTTTAGTTTTTTCCTTTGCCAATGTTATTTTTAACTTAACAGAGGATGATGGAAAATCGGAACATTCTAAATGGCATTCCAAGAAATTAGGATTTTTACACTGAGAGTGTTAGTTTTCTAAGCAGAAAAAACAAAGATAGAAAAATCCTTTTAATTTCAACAAGACTGAGAAAGTGTGGCTAGCAGGAGGTGGGGGGAAGTGTTGTCCTTTTTTTCACAACAGGTTCTTCCCTTCACAAGCCGATCACGGGAAATGGAACCTGCATAAAAGAACTTTGCCTTCGCAAACTGCCTAGGAAGAAATCAAACCTCACCCTGTCTAAGCTCATACCCACACCAACACAGCATTCTGAAAATCATTACCAGTGTCATTTCAGATCTTTTATGCTACATTCACATGCCAATATGACAAAGATAAAGAAAGCACAACTCTTAGGGAGGCAACCTGTGGTATACAGCTCCAGTGTCTTCCAATTAAGTGCTACATAAATATGTACCTAAGACGTTTGTGGAAAATGTTTATAAGGAAATAGGGTACACTGCCACTGTAACCCCTCTGCACACCATATTAGTAATATTCCCATTTTATGAATTTTAAACAACTGCATACCTGTGGATTTTCCAAACGCTTTAAATATTCTTCAAATGATCCTTCAATAAACTGCAAAAAAAAGTCTATTAAGTATATCATCTAAGAAATGTCAAAACAGTTAACTGCTTCACTGTACAAATAATGTTCACTTTGAATTATTGATTACATACACAAACCTAGGATATATCAGTATTATTAAAAAATACATATTTATAAAATCTAACTGTGAAAATATATAGTAATCGTTCAGTAAAGACCACAAACATACAAAAGAATTTAAAGTCAGAAACGTTGCCAGGAAGCTTTCCTGAAGAGGACTGACTCAAGATGAAGGCTGGATGGCACAGCAAAAGGATATTCCACAGAGAAAGCCAACGTGGAGTGAGGAGGAAGAATGAACACTCTGTTGGGAAGATAGGAATGACCTGGCCAGCTGCAGGGAGACAAGTCCGTAGGAAGCTGAGCAGGAGAGGAATCCAATAGGGGCCTGTTTATAGGAGGTCCTTGAGCACAGGCAGGACCTTCAGATTACCCAGGAAAGGCAATTCAAGGTCACTGCATATGACATTCTCAACTGAGAATTTATATGATAAGCAGTCCTTTTATCTTAATTTGGTAGTAGCCAGTGTGTAGAATAGAATAAAACAAAGAATGATATACACTAGCTAAGAAATAATACAGCTTAATTATACAGATATGAGTAGTCACTATCTCTCAGGTCAGTTACCCTAAAAAGGGAGATGAGAACTAATAATGTCAAGAATATTTTGAAGCATCCACAAGATTTTTTTTAATACAGCCTGCTTCTTCACTGTTACTTTAAAATAAAAATAAAATTGAGTTTTATTTTATTAACCTAACCTTGTTTATGTTTTTCTCATAGCAATTGCTCTAATTTGAGAAAGTTCTAAAAGACATTCATCTTAATCACCAAATTCAATTTTATTTTTAAATTACAGTCCCAGTTAATTAAGCAGAGTGATATACTTAAAAACATTAAAGTACACTCCCTATTCTATAAAAATCTTTTAAGTACCCAACGGGTTTTTGTAAAGATTGAGTTTAATTCTCTCCTAGATTGTATAATGTCAAATTTCCAAAAACTGTCTTAAGTTTCAAGACAAATTTACAATAAAAGAGCCATGTATTTTAAATATCCCACCAATCAAAGGCTACTGCTCTGTATTAGATGGCAATTTATCAATTTAAAAAAAAAGCAACAGAACCATTTAAAGTTAGAGGAGACCTAATTCTGACATAAGCCTGAATCCAATGTGAGAGCAAGAAGCATCCATACAGGCTGTGGCTGAACTCTGTCAGTCAGTAACAAGGCACAACCTTTCCTACAATATCCCTTTCCAATGCCAGCCACCAGAAACTGCTAGGATTTTCTTATAAGGAAAGAAAAACTTTCTCCCTTGGAACCTTCAATCTTTGATCATACCTTGTAAGATTATATGGACTAAATAAATGCAAAGCACTTAAACCAATGCCTGGCATATAGCAAGTGCTTAAATAACACTGGCAACATCCGTTAGTAACAACACAGTTTTACCTTCTGAGGCCAATATTAATGATTCATTTGTAATCTCTTCAAATATTTAAAGACCACTTCACTTCCCCACCTCTTCTCTACCAACCCTAGTTCTCTCTTATCTAGCCCCTATATTACCAATTTTTTTATAAGACAAGATTTCGAACCTATCACTCAGGTAACTAATTCTCCTTCCTGGAATATATTACTGTCCATCCGAAACCATGGCACCCAGAAAAATGTTACTAGTAATAATATTTTGCTTAAATACGGGAAACACCAATCCAAGAACATATTCAAACAAAGAATTCTTTACCTGTTAAGTCTTAGAATTTAGTTATTCGTGAAGTGTCAATGTTCTTTACCAGTCAATAGAGAAAAATACTACTGAAAGTTGTCAGGTTACATAAATTTAGGTCATAAAACCAATAACTAATAAATCCTGTAAGGCTTTGAATATAAAATGAAAATAGGTCACTGTGGGATCTTATTTCACAGCCTACTACTCACTATTGAGAAAATTATACTAAGTTGTAATACAAAACTTCATTAACTCTTAATTGCCACTTACACAATTATAGTGTTCTGATGTGTGATTTCACAATGAACTCTGAAAATTCAAAATCTATAAATGCCTTCTGATAAGAGTACATTACCTACGCTCAGTATATTTTTTACACTGCATGTCTAAAATTTTTTTAATTCATAGGGAGTTGTCAATCACCGAAACCACTATTAACCAAAACACCCAATTTCCTGACAGTGTAAGACAATGCTCACTCTTAGTATGCAAGGAACTTGTCCAGGTCACCCTTCCATTCCCCACAGCTCGGTGTCTTGTCCATCACAGAAGCTTTCTAAATATCTGAATAAATATATAACACAAAATAGCCTAGAAAATATCATAACTGAATATAAGTGGATTTAAGTTCAATAAAGAAGTTCTTTTTAATAAGGGTTATTTTTATAATCTGCATTAAGATCCAGCCTGTGAAATTTTTACTAGAACACTTCTAAAGGCCAAAATGTAAATGCAAGTCAAGACATCATCATGTTTGAATTTACAAATTACCGCTTCAAATTTCTCCCTGTTCTCTCGAAGATAGTGAATACAGGCCATTCTGACTTCAACATGGCGAGACTGAGAGTGCAATACCTGAAAAAAAAAAAAAAAAGCAATAAACTATTAAGCATTTTGTTAAAAGTGGATTTAAGTTACAACCTAACACCTTCTTTCACACCCAAAATAACCTGACAACCAATAGATACTAGTCTTCCTACACTTCCTCTTCTATAATTTCAAGGTCTTTACCCATCCCCACCTCTTCCTCTAAGCACAGTAATGACATGACATACACAAACAGTAATACTTCTTAAGCCAGATGTCATTCTATAAAGAACTGATTAGCATTTCTCCTTTAGGTGACTAAAATAACTCCTCTGAGGACATCTTTGTAAAACTTTACTCTCTGGGCCAGCCCTCCACGGTAACTTTGCTCTTCACAAAGCAGAGCTAACAAAATCGCTGCTATTGAATCTCATCCTATGTTTATTGGAAAAGAGAATGGACAACTTCAGAAGGAATCCTCTTTGAGGGTTTAAGCCTGTAAGACACTTTTTTTCCCCGATAATTTTGAATGTGTTTAGTGTCTTCGTGTAGAAATTTAAATCTACTGTGGTCTCAGAAAAATTAAGGCACTCATTCTTAAATTCTTAGTATCAAGCTTACAAGACTAGAAAGAACCACCAAGTGGGCAGCACATATGCAAAAATGTGTGTTGTTATCCCAGAGGCTTGGGATTTGTTCTTATGCCCAAAACTGTAAAGTACCAATCGACAAAGTATGATCCAGACCCTCTCACTCTGTATCCCTGTATTCTTCTATTAAACAACCAGTGCAACAAAAAGATTAACTTACTGACATTTTCTCTTTTACTAAAATTCTAAAACTTTGGATTGAAACAAACTAGTATTTCTTACCAAAAGCTTAGAAACCCTTTGGTTAGCCCCCAATTCTTTACCATGCTTAAAAAAGAGGAGATTAAAATTCTTTCCTATTACTAGGTTTCTCAAATGAAGATATTCCTAGTACCCTAAAGGGTCAAGGTTAAAAAAAAAAAAAAAAAAAAAAGACCCTGACACATTTGAAATAACTAACATACCTCAAACTACTATCAAGGCCTCTTGAGAATTTTTGTTAACAGAAAGTAGCTGTAAGAGTTACAGATCCAATTGAGTGATTCTCCCTTATGTTCAGGGTGAACAGACCATTCAGGAAAAGGGAGTCTCCAGCTGCACATTTTACAGCTCTCTTGGGTAATAGCCAAGGCTCATTTATACCCATACAACCACAGGCACAAGTGCCTGCCTGGACAACTAGTACATCCTGTTACACTGAAGATGCACCTGCGGAGGTTAGCAATCAGTTGGTTTTCAGTATTACAGCTGGTTTTCAGCTTAACTGAGTGCACCTTCGTCGCTGTCTTGGGACACTATTAAAAAGTATCCTTATATATTCTAAGCTTCCATGACCGAAAGGACTGCCTATATATAAAAATAACCATCACAAAACTTTTTTGCCAACTCAACAAATGACATTTAGCAACACTTCTTTCACAGAAGCTATGTTAGACGTTATTATGAATCAAGGTATTATTAGCATGAATAAACCACAGTGTCATCTGATAGGGCTTTCCTGCCATTAGCAAAGTGAAGCTAGTCTTAAAGCCATTTACCTAGCAACAAGTGGCAGACATAAGGTCTGCAAAGCTTATTTTTTCCATCGAAAACAATGGCAGGCATATCTGTCTGTTTTTCTCTTTTTAACAAAAATTTTAGCACATGGAATCAATCTGCACCTGTTGCTCACAAGCAAAACTCTCAGCAATTTTCATAAAATGTGGGGTGCTGGCAATTTACAAAGCCAAGAACTGTAAGAGGTTAAATGACAACTGTATAAAAAAAAAATCACTGTGCATAAGGACGCCCTGGAAAAATTCAAATGGCATGACAAATATCTATCTTTGCAAATTATTATATACACGAAAATAAGCTAGAAGTAGGAGGCTTCCCATCGTTACTTGGGACAAGATAGGGATAAACACTGAGATAGGCTGAGACACACCGTTTTAGCAAGTCCTCTAAGAGTGCCCTATTTTTAGCTCCATAGCTATGGAGCTGATTCAGGTCAGGCCTCCTGCAAGCCCAAATCCACAAGTGTAAAAAGGAAAGGGCCTATCTAAATCAGATAATTTGGAGGGAAAGACTACTCCTAACTCGTGTCTCCTTCCCCTCTTTAAAGACTGCCATTTAGATTACTCATTCTGACTCCTTAGAAATGGTGAAAGCTCATTGTCATTTTATAGGAGAAAGTGTTGGCAAAAAAATAAATCCTTTGCACACATTTTAAAAGGGCAGCCTAACGTCGGTGTTCTGTCCCTTTTCTCCCCACATACACTTTGCCTTTGGCCATTATGGCTACACCCTTAGTCCATGTCTACCGAATAGCCGAGCTTCCCCCAAAGTTCAGTCTTGAGCTAAGCTCAGTAGACTAAAATTCAGTCACATCACTGGGGAGGGTAGTTCCTAATGGCTAACCTAAATCCCATTACAACAAGACATAATAAAATGTGTTTTCTAATGTTAACCAGGAGTTCTTAGTGTAACTAGCTCTTGCCCCCTTTCTATTTAAAATGAGATCCCAGCCGGGCGCGGTGGCTCACGCCTGTAATCCTAGCTCTCTGGGAGGCCGAGGTGGGCGGATCATTCTGAGCTCAGGAGTTCGAGACCAGCCTGAGCAAGAGCGAGACCCCGTCTCTACCAAAAATAGAAAGAAATTAATTGGACA
>CAUYSK010005483.1:0-27117 GCA_963575035.1 Avahi laniger | reverse complement strand
GGGGCCTCAGGCCTATGGATCTCCCCTGGCTGGGATGTGGGCCGGGAGGTTCCCTACCCAGGATTGCAGCCTGAGCTGGGTGCACAGCCCTCTTTTGGGAGGAGAGTTGCCACTCAGGCACGCTGATCTGCCCCTGAAGGTGCACACCCCTCAGTAGGCTCTTTCACAGATATCTCCTCCGTGTCTCAGGGCAGTGCGATTGTGACCTGGGTGTACGGGGTCTGGTCTGCAGGCCTGACTCCTGGACCCGGGAAATCAATCCCTGACCCTGCCAGGGGGAGAGGTGCTGGTCTTGAATCACCTATAGGGTGCCCAAGCTGGATCGATTTCACTCCACCTTGGATTTGCCCCACTCTCCTGGAGTCCCCAGGCAAGCAGCTCCTCGGAGGCCTGGCGGGTAGGGAGCTGGCAGTCTGAGTACCCCTCAGTCTGCTGTAGGGCCCCAAAAGGAAAGGTCCCTTCCTTGGAGATGCCTCTGTGTAATGACTAAATTGTCTCTCTGGGCACCCACAGGTAGGGAAGGGGAAGGACAGAATGGAGCAATATGGTGTCTGCCGATAGGCTTGGATCTGTGCGCCTGGGTCGGTGCCCTGAGGGAGCTGGGAGTCCGGCGCCGTGTCCGCAAGAGGCCACTGCTCACTGGCGGCAGCCGTCTCTGGGCTGGTGTCGGCAGGTCTCTTCAACTGCTCAGGAGCCCACCAGCAAGGAGGGGGAAGTTATCTGCTCCACCTACCCTTGTCGCTGGTCTCCAAGCCTCTCAAGACCTTTCTTCTTCCAGTTCTCTTCCACAACGTCTTCCCGAGAAGTCTCCTATAGTTTCAGGCACCCTTCCTTCTGACCCTCACCTGATCTATGTTTCTCTGCTAGTTTATTTTTTTCTCTTTCTTCTAAAATTCATCTTTTTTGCAGAGACACTCTGGCTGGCCGTTTTTCTCTTCCACCATCTTGGCTCCTCCCTCAGAGACAAACTTCTAAGTGTATTATCCATGCTTCACAGATGAAGATACAAGGCTCACAGAAGTTGACGAACTGGCCTAAGATCATATAACTTGACAGGTACAAAAGCCAGGATTTAAGTCTAGATGTTTGAGATCACAACCTGAGTGAGCTCTTTCTCCAAAGCCAAAGCCAAAGCTTTTCAAATTATTGGTTGTAAAGAACCAGGATTTTCCCCAATTTGTCACACATCAATAGTTTTGTAAAATACAATAAAAATGAATTATAGGGCCGGGCGCGGTGGCTCACGCCTATAATCCTAGCTCTCTGGGAGGCCGAGGCGGGCGGATTATTTGAGCTCAGGAGTTCGAAACCAGCCTGAGCAAGAGCGAGATCCCGTCTTTACTAAAATTAGAAAGAAATTAATCGGACAACTAAAAATATATAGAAAAAATTAGCCGGACATGGTGGCGCATGCCTGTAGTCCCAGCTACTTGGGAGGCTGAGGCAGGAGGATCGCTTGAGCCCAGGAGTCTGAGGTTGCTGTGAGCTAGGCTGACGCCATGGCACTCTAGCCCGGGCAACACAGTGAGACTCTTGTCTCAAAAAAAAAAAAAATGGATTATAGAATAATGAAATGAAAAAAGGACATTCAAAATACATTTTAAAAATTATTAAATTCAACAAGTATAAAATTACTCTTTTAAAAGTGTAAAAGTTGCTTATGCTCAATTTCTGTACTTTTTCTACCTTGTACCTTGAAAACCTTTCTGAGACCAGCACTTACCTGCAGACCTTTCTTTGGGTAGCCCTGTCCTCCACTACGTGTTTCTCAGAGAGCGTTGTATACACCACTTTCCTTTGAATTAATTACCTGAGATGATTGTTAAATGCAGATTTCCGAGCCTCCCCACCCCCTCACTCCTCAGACTGCTTGAATCAGAATGACTGAGACAGATTCAAGAACCTACATTTTAATAAGTAGTTTTAATAATTCTGATGTGCTCTAAGTCTGAGAGTCCTTGTGCTCGCTGACGCTGTGACGCTGTGTCCCCTTCACAGATGGTAGACTGGTAAGTAGTGAAGTGAGTACGATGTTTTATTCCAGCCATCCCCATTTCTGCACCACTTTTTTTTCCCAAAGGCTTCCTTTGTAGAGAAATTCACTGACAGAACATGCTTTCTGAACTCATTTTAGTGCACTGCTACAAGCACGCATTGCGTGCACACTGTGGGCGGGGTGGAGCAAAACAGACCACAGGATGCTCACAACGTGCTCACTGAGACATTCAGTGTAGGCGGAACAAAGTGCAGACTCCGGGGTGGGGATCTTGTTGCATTCTGATTTCAAGATTGTTCTTTTTTCATCATCAGGCTCCACAGCTGCTGTTAGCAGGGGTCAAAGGTCTATTCTTTGTTTATGAGCAAAGGTGCTCGGAGGGGCTGAAATGGCTCCACTGGGCTGAAAGTTTGGGCTTCGGGGGTGGGGCTGTCCGAGACCCGCACTCTGGAGCAGGTCTCACTCCCCTCCACCCTCCCCGTCTCTGTGGCCTCTCCCAGGCCTCTGCCAGCAAGCGGGACCTCAGGCCGATGGCTCTCCCCTGGCCGTGATGTGGGAAACCCTTTTAGTAAAAGGATTTGTTCTGTAAAATTTGGATTCAGTCAAAAAGCCGCACTTAAGGACACAGAAGACCATATATGGCCTTAAGGCCACAGGTTCCTCACCTCTTCTGGGTAGCACATAAAGGGGAGCCCAGGAGGAGCCGGCCATGGAGACTACAGAGAAGGTGTGATCAGTGAGGTGGAGAAAAATTAAAAGCGTAGGTTTTGGAAGCCAGGCAAAGACATGCATGGAGGAGGAGGAAGTGACCAGCTGCTGGCAGGCTGAGTAAGGTGATGACCCAGCATTGACCACTTGGTTAGCAACACGGAGGTCATGGGCTTTGACAAGAGCAGGTTCATGAGATGGGAAGCTTGCTTGGGGTGGGTTCAAGTGAGAATGGGAAGACAGAAATTGGACACAGTTACTATGGACAGTCTTTCAAGGGATTTTACGGTAAAGGAAAGAAAAATAGAGCGGGGCTAGAAGGAGGAATGAGATCAAGAGGTTTAGGGAGAGCAGCAGGGAAATGAAATTTATTTAGAATTCATATAATGGCTGCATATGGGATTTTGGTAAAGTCATATATCTTTTTCAGTTGATTCCTTTAGAAAAACAGAAACAATTGTCTATCCTATTTTCTTCTAGCTCTTTTAAACTCTCCCTACTCCCAAACAATATTATCATCCAAGAACAAAGGAGTTAGTAAATCTCTCTTGTTTATTAAATAGTTTAATTTGAATACGTCTAAAAAGTGATGCTGCCGTTTCTCATATTTGCTTTATCTATTTTTTGTCTGGAGTATTTTAAAGTAGATTTCATATCTTACCACTTCACAAGCATAGGACTTTTTTTCTTTACATAACCATGATACCATTATTACACCTAACAAAATTAACAATGATTTCCTAATATATAATACCCAATCTATATTCAAATATCCCCTTTTGTCCCCAAAAGTGTCAAATTCCTCTTCCCAGTCTACAGACACTATTCAGACAAGGTCTACATATTACATATTATTGTTTTGTCTTTTAAGCCATTTGTTCATGCCCATTGACTTGTTAATGAAACCAATCTAATTGTCTTACAGAAAGTCCTACTTTTTGGAATTGTATGATAACTTCCCTATGCTGTCATTTAACTTGTTCTTTTTTCTTCTGTATTTCCTAAAAACTAGAATTGCATACAAAGGCTCGATAGCATCCAAATTAAACATTTTGGGCAACAGTTTTTCATAGGTGGTACTCTGTGCTTCACGTTGCCTTCCATCAGACAGCACGGACTGTCTAGTGGTGCTAAGTATGATTGGGGTCAGGTGGTGGCTGCCCAAATCAAAGAGGGGCTTTGTTTTTGTGTTTTAAGATAGGAGAACAGCAGCATGTCTATGTGTTGATGGGAATAATCTTTGAGAGAGGAATACTTATTTGGTCCAAAAAAAAAAGGGAGTTTTCTTAAAACAATTTCCTTAAGTAGACAAGAGTGTGTAGGATCTAGTGGACGAGTGTTGGTTATTGCAAGTGTTGGACACAGCCAGTTCATTTATAGCAACAAGGGCTATATGGCCATGAATGCAAATAAAGTGGGCAATGGGGGGGTTTGAGGAAGTTCTAATCTAGTAGCTTCTGTTTTCTCCATGAACAAGTAGCAAGTTCATTAGGGGAGAGTCAAACTGAAAGGAGGAAGTCAAGGAGAAGGTGAGTGGGAGATGAATAGACTGGGAAAGTGGCATATGATTGCTGGGGAATATTAAGGGCCTCTTGGCACTTGGTGATCATGAACTTGAAGTGAAATCAATGAGTATCATTGTGTGATTTTCTCTAGCCATGTTGAGTTGCATGGTTGCAGGTGTGGAGTGGGACAGAGACTTGGATTTAAGCAAGATTGGGTTTTAGCCAACCATGTGTGGTAAGAGAGGGCACAGGATTCATTTTAATGACTGACCATGGAATTTAAGCTGAGTAGGAAGGGAGGTGAGGATATGAGGGAAGTGAGGGACAGTGAGCAGGTGGTAGGATTAACTGCAGAAGCTTGTTGGAGTTGGGATATTAGTTGAAATAAGCTGCATAGGCAGCAGTAGTGATTGGAGAGGGTTGCTTGAAATTAGGATTATGTAGGGAGTATGTATTTTTGGAAATAACAAGATCAAAAATATGACCCTGGGAGCGAGCAGCTGAGGTCACAATCATTGAGGTTGAGAAGAACAGAGAACTGTGAATCCGGAGGACTAGACTATCCTATAGGTAGATATTAATATCACTAAAAGTTATAACAGGAATCATATTGGGGAGAGTTACAGTAAGCCAGGACTAAAATATTCAAGGAGTGAAGAGGAGTTTCCTGGGTTGGGGCATGGGGTAGATGGTGGCGTCGTCTGCACAGGGTTGCTGCGAGGATGAAATGAGTCGATGCACGTGAAGTTCTTAACACTGAGCCTGACAAATAGCATGTGCTCAACAAATGTTAGAGGTTTTCCATCTGAGTCAATGTGGTTCCGGAGAGTAGAGCTTAAACCACTGGGTTTATTTTCATACAAAATTGGTTTTCCTCAATTTTAAGATCTGAGAGGCAGAGCTACTCCCACAGCCACGTACGATCTGGGGAGGTGGTAAATTCCCCGTCGTCCAGTGCAGACAAAATGAGCATCTGCAGTGCCAGTGCTGTGAAGGGGATTCTAGCAATTGAAGATGAGGGGTGGGGGTGGGTGGGGGTCATTCTAGCAATTGAAGGCCGCGGGGAGGGGGCACAATGGTGTCAGGAGCTAGCTTCATTCTTTCATTCTTTCATTCTTTCATTCAGACATGACTGAGCATTTCCTAGTTTGGCCCAGAGCCTGGCTAGATGTTGGGGACCAGAGATATGTTTTAAAGGAGTTCTCAATCTGGTTGGGATAGAGCTGCAAATTGATGGATAAATGTTGTATAGTCTGATGAGTCTGAACAAGCACAGTGGGGTCACATTGATCACTGTGGAGCCAAGGAAGACGTCACAGTCAAGGGGCACTTGAGCTGGTATTGGAGGCTGGATGTGGCCCCATGGAAACAGGGTAGGAAAGGACATTCCAAACAGAAGGAACGTCACATGCAGAGCTACAAAGGCATGAAAAAGCCTGGAACATTTGGAGTGTCGCTTGACTAAATCTGGACAAATTACTGTCTCAGTTTCTTCCCCATTTGTAAAATGGGGATAGTAATGGTATCCACAGAGGAGGAGATGGTGAGGAGTAAATGAAATGATGTGTGAAATACTTGTGGCAGGCACTGTTGCAATTCCTTTAGGTGTATTGTCTTACTTGATTCTGTAAATACTAGGAGATAGGACCTGTTATTATGATTCCCATTTTACAGATAAAGAAGTGTTAAGTCTTGAGTCTTACAGGTTGAATAACTTGCCTAAGGTCATGTAGCTGGTGAGAGGCAGAGTTCAGGCTCTTGCCCTGATCAGTCTGATTCCAAAGCTTGTATTCTTAACCCCTAAGCTATAGTCAGTGCTTAGCACATAACTAGTAATAAATAGTAGCTATTATTGTCATGATTACTAAAGTTTTTCACCCAGAAAGTTGTGTTCTGTTATCATTTCTGTAGCTGATTGAAGATCACCAGTGTTGCAATCTCATCAGCAGCAGGAACTATTTTTAGAAGGCCCTCATCACCTACAATAGATCTAGATAGACAGTTGCACCACTTTTGTTTCAACTGGTTGATTTTTGGAAATTAAAAGCAAGGAGTGATTTTTATCTTCTTAGAGGGCAAGTCTTTCTGAACAAATGCAGCTGACATGAGGGCGGAAGAGCTGGGATCGATGCACTTTTCTGATGTCTGTGAACTGGACTCAAACAAAAGTCTCACGTGCTAGCAGCTCCTGCATTGGGGGATGGCAGCGAACAGACATTCCCGGGCAAGACATGTCATGCAAAGGTCAGATGACTGCCCACAGTGTTCTCTGTAGGGGGCTAAGAAAGAGCCTTTTCCATCAGTGATGCCCGTGATAAGAGCTGGCAACCCTCCCACATTATTTGTTTAACAAATACATACTGAGTGCCTACTATGTGCTAAACACTCATCACATGTCTAGAGATACTCACTGGAGACAGTAGTGAAGGGGGCGGACAAGGTTCCTACTCCTGGAGCTTGTATTTTTAGTAGGCAGGGACAGACGGTAACCAAATACTAATATGAATGCATGCATAATTACAAAAGCTCATGCCACATGGGAAACTAATACCATGAAAAGAGGGATAGATACCAGAGATATCTTCTGACTTTTCCAGGAGGCTGCCTGGGAACCAGTTCTCTGAGTTGATAAGAAGAGCCTGGATTTTTTGACAAAGGCCCGAGTGGCATTTCTCTCTTTTGCTCTGGCAGTTATGCCCAGGGTGTACCTGCCTGCCTGTTTCCTGGTCATGTAAAGCTGGGCCTCTCCCAACTTGAACTCCCCACCTTCAACAGAGGATTTTTCTCCTGGTTCATAGAGTAAAGCCAGTTATGTCCATGTGGCTTCCTCTTGGTTCTGTGAATGTTGGATCTCCTAGGACAGGCCTCGAAGCCAACCCAGTATTGTGCATCAAGTTGATACACAAGGCTGCGGTGTATTTTCAATATGGTCCCCAATAGTTTGGCCTTAATTATTCAACTAACATAATAAGAACAATAAAGGAAGTCAACTGATGAAAATGAATCCGTTTGCTGATGAACTTTTTTCAGGTCTCAACCATTTACATTTTTTCTAGATACTTGGACATGCATAACTTTTAGTCACAATGGTATGTACACAGATAACAGTTTCTATTTTGCTTTTTTCATTATAATTTTTTAAGTGTTTCCTTCCCTATTGCTGCATAAATTCATACACAATTGTATATTTTCTCCCAAGTGGATGTACCATAGTTGAGCTATTGCTGGAAGCTTAGTTGTGAACAGATGTTCACCATTATAAATAAGTTTGAAATGAAAAACTTTTTTCTTTCTTATATGTATATTGCTTTATAGAACTCACATTCTTTAACTTCTTAATCTTCTTCAATTTTCATCACAATTATGTAAGGTAGAGAATCATTTTACATGTGAGGAAACTGAAATATATAATCTTTTTTGTTTGTTTGAACTATTTATTTATTCACTCTTACAACTTGGTCAGTAGTCATGAGCTTTTAATTCTATGACTTGAATACTTTCTAGAAAGGCTAAATCAATTTATGTTGCTCCTTCAAATGCATACCAATTTCATTATAATCTGTCCAGCAATGAGTCTTAGCATAGTTGAAGATTGCTGACCAATATAAATGCTATAAACTAATATTTTAATATTCTAGTTGCCTCTCTTATGTTTCTTTCAAGATTAACCATAATGTCATATGCTTGTTAATTGTGCTTTTTATTTTGTGATTTGTCTGTTCACGTTGATTACTTCTTTATTTTGGGAGGTATTTAATGTATTAACCCTTTTCATACCTTGACTCTTGTTTTCCGTCTTACTGTAGTTGAAGTGGAAAATTCCACTACTGGGCTTTGTCCCTTGCATTCCTTACCTGGCATCCCTTCTTCCCTGTGATGCTTCCCCTCATAAATCACCTGTAGCAATTAATGTACTAGCTGTAAAGTAGCTTAGGACTCTGCCTCACTAAAGTTAACCCTGCTGTAACCCTCCCCCTCCCCCTTAAGCAGAGTGTATAAAAGACTGCAATGCTCTTTGTCTGGTGCTCAGAATTTGGAGGGAAAAATCCCCATCTGAGCCCGCTGGCGTATAAACCTGTTTTTGCCAATATTTCTGTGTGCGTGTTGGTCTATTCCTGGTCATCTCTGCTGTAACATAGTTATAATATTTTTCATTGTATAGAAGTTGAAATTTTCTTGCAACTGGATCTATTAAACTTTTTCTTTGCTATTTTTCTACATTGCATCAAACGAAGAAAGAGCTTGCAAATATAGAATCTTTAATAGATTTTTAGCTTTCTTTAACTACATTTTCATATTTTTTCAAACTTGAGTAATGCAAGCACATTTTAGAAATTTTGGAATATATACAAAGTTATAAAAAATAAAAACATCCATTATTCTACCATCCTGGGTGTATTTTTTTCTAGTACTTTCTCTTTCTTACATGTATTTTTTTCTGAATTTGGATAATATTTACAGTTTTATAGCCTTTTTTTTTTCAGTTAAAATTATACTGATTTAACTTTTATGTATCACTAAATAGAGTTTGAAAATAGATAATTTTTTGAAAATCTGTCTGGAGTTTATTTTGGAATGAACCTAACTACTCTCTATTTATCCACAAGCCAGAGATTAAACAATTGTTCTTTGTAGGTTGGTCCTAGTGGTGCCTGCTTTATCTTTCTAGCACATTCTTATTTGGCATCAGTCTATTTCTGTGCTGCTCACAGATCCAGAGCATTGCACCTGTAATGGGCTCCTCTCTCTTTTCTGAGCCTTCAGGGCTTCCTGGGTTGAGTCATAGCCCAGGGCTGCAGAAGCACCTATGCATCTTGTTAATGTTTAACAGTGCCTCTGCTGGAAAGTAGCTCTCACTTCCTCTCTCAATCTCTCTCTCTCTCTCTTCTTTTTTTCCATTGCAGATGTTTTTTGATCATCCTGAGAAAGATGAGCCTTGGCCTCCAGACCCAATAAAGCAAATCTCCCTCCCATGGAGCACAGTGCTAGCTCCTGAGGACCTGGAGGCGGATTAGCCAGAAGCAGATAAGGAGCATCTAGAGGTATGGGCTAGCAAAGGGGTTCATTCCTGAATAAAAATGGTGTGGTAGAGTGTGCTGGCAAGGAGTCTCAGGATCTTAGTGTCTGATTATAGCTTTGCTGCTTTCTTTATTTTTTTATTTGTTAGTTTGTTTTTTAAGTCCTCTTTAACCACTGATTCAATAAGGGACTGGGGAGGGGAGAGGTGGCTTGTCCATTTCTGGAAGCTATAATTATAAGATTTGAGTAGTTGTGTAATTCATTCAATCATTTTTAAGCACCTCTGTGTGCCAGACACTGCAGTTGGTATTGAGGATGAGATTCTTTACTTCGAGCGTTTTCTTTCTGCTGGTTCAACGTTGGCTTAGTCTCCGCAGGTGATACTGCAAACTGTTGCATTCTTCTTCTAGAAGCCTCATAGTGGTTGTAAGATTTCATTGATACAGTCACATCAGTTCAATAATCCTTATTCTATCTACTGTGTTCCAAGCACTGTGCTGGGTACTGGGGTTTCAGAAATAATGCTAGGAGTTCTCCTTTAGCAGCAAAGTCAGGCATGAACAGCAAGCATTGCAAAGCACTGGCTGCCAGCAGCAGAGAGCAGGGGTACTGCTGAAAGGGAGGTGATCTCCACCAACAGGCAGAAGCAGAAAGGTAATGCTGTCAGAGCTAATAGGCAAATGGACAAGGAGAGAGAATGCAGCAGTGCAAATGCCTGGAGGCTTAAGAAATTAGTCTGGTTTGGAAAATTCAAAGGTTGATGTGTTTTCCCAAAGAATTTGTGGAGGAAAATTTGCTATTGTTTTTCCTCCTTTTCCTCATTTAGGCTGTTTAGATGAAATTTCTTCAGTCTCTGTCTCCTAAAAACAGCTTGCGAGATGAGAAAGGGTCTTGCAGTTCTACGTGCCTATGACCAGAAACTCTAGGTACCTGGTAAACTTGGAGCCTCGACCAAGGGTAGTGACTAGGGAACACATGAGCGTTGATACAGAGTTTCAGATGAGTACTCTGAAGCCATGATGAGGCACAGGCTGTGAAGGCCAGGCCGTCTGATGGTGGCAGGACTGTTGTGGGCCTGGCTATTTGGGGCTACTCTTCTTTCCTGAGAAACCCCACCTTGGAGAGCAAGTGCTGGGAAGCCTCCTCCCTGAGCCTTAGTTCCTGAGGCTGAATCAGGCCCCTCCCTCCATCTCTTTCACGCAGACATATAAAAGTCAAGTTCCAAGTCCACTATTTCCAAATCACTCATGCAACTTTGAAAATTACTTGTATTTCCAAAATATCACTATCTTCAGCTATGTATAGAGCTCATAAAACTTGCTCTGCTTATCTCCCAGATTATAGTGGGTTTCTAAGACCTGATTTACGTGAAAGGGCCTCCCGAGTGATGACACAGTGCACACTGGTGATGGCCGGCACAGAGCTGAGGGGAAGGAGGCTGTCTGCTGCTGTCTGACAGATAGAGTTGCCTCTCTAGGGACCCTGATTTCTCAATTCTATTTCGTTAACACTGGCTTTTTACTGTGCCTTATCACAGATGCCTGTCCTTTGGTGGAAAGACCATGAACTTTTAGAGTCAGACAGATCTGGTTTGGAATCCTGATGCTAGCACTGATTAGCTATTGACCTTGGAGAAACTCGACAACCTTGCTAAGCCTCATTTTCTTCATTTCCTAAAATAGGGTTGTCCATCTCTATACCATAGTGTTATGGGAAAGACTCAATGGAACAATGCAGGTAGAGTGCCCACCATGTAGCAGGCCCTCCTTGAATGCTACTTTCCCTCTTTTCTGGTTCTTCGGCTGTTTTAAGGCCATGCGAGTAGCTGTGTTGGGTGTCTGTGCAAATAGAATTCTTTGGTTTTCTGGTAATACAACAAGCCTCCTACCTCCCATGTCATGATCTTATGTCTGAATTTTTCTTCCTCTGTTTACATTTCATACTTCCAAAATTTCAGCAGCCCAAGGCAGGAACCCATCACCCCCAGAGCCATGGGTTCCTGAGATCTGGGAGAATGGTCAGTACCACTTTGGTTGGTACTGTCAGTGGCTTCCAAGAATGATCTGATGTCAGTTAATGAAAGAGCCTCAGATGAGGAGCCTGAGCTTAGGTTGGTGAGTCGTGGCTCGTGCAGCACTCTGCCATCTTCCACTGCCCCACATCACCTCCACATGGCCCTCATGGGCCCCATGGCTGTGCTCCTGACTCTGTTCAGATACGTCCTGAGCCTTTCTGCTTACTTGTTCCAAGTGCATTAACACTATCCTCTTGTTTGGTCCACCCAACACTCTGTGCTTCAGATAGGACACAGATAATTATTCTATAGAAACTTAGGGACAGAAATATTAAGTGACTTGCCCAAGGTCACCAAGAATGGGAACGAGGACCCAGCTTTTGTGAATACCCACTCCAGTATTGATACTCCCTGTCCCTGATATCCTTAGGAGCGGGCTTCATGGGAAGAAATTTCAGACCCCTAGTGGGTTAGCAAAACTCTGGTGACAGTTGCTTTGACTCATTATAATAAATAAACCCAGTGGTTGAGGAAAGAATGTAATGTTTTCCAAAAGATACAGACATTGTTTGAGTTCAAAGTGCTTCCGAGTTCCATTCAGTTACACAATAAATTCTGAGAAAACAAAGTAGGTCTTTACCCAGAGATAAAGACAACTATTCAGTCTCTGTTTGCTTAGCAAAATCTATTTTCCAGAACTTTCAGCAGTTCTGCGCACAATGTAGCAGAAAGGACATGGGTTATGCAATCAAGTGTGCTTGGATTTGAACCTCAATGCAAACATTTCCTTAGCTCTGTGTTTGTGGGCACTTCCCATCACCTCTCAGAGATGCAAGTTGCTCATCTATAAAAATGAAGATGTTAACACCTTATGGCTAATAATGGGCAGGGCCCTTCTGCAAAGCTCAGGAGCCGCCCTTCATGTTAGACTATGATATGCATGGTGCTCCCCGGAGCTGTGCCTCATGGTGGCCCTGGTTGTGATGAAATTAAATAAAATAACATCTACTGTGGTTAATGAGTTTTTTTTTCATTTCCTTAATTGGCTACATGTCTGCTATCTTACCAAGATTTCCCATCCTCTATCATGAGGCAAGCCAGCTTCCTGTCTCAATAGTGCTCTTCTTGCAGAGCAGTACACAAAACTAAATATTATGTTGTCAACCTAATGCTTGGTCTTCTTCTCGTGCAGGAGTCCACCCTCACAGCCCTCAGAGAGATGCATCACAAATCTATGGCATCGTCTGTGGCGAGAGGTCTTTTTCTAGCTATTTTAAAAGGATGCCAGGCCACTTAAGATTTTAGACAATTTGGGATCTGTGTGATGTGCACAGGTCAAAACGCTCTTCCTCTTCATTCTATTTTTCCAAGCATGCATGCCTTTATATAGCAGGTGGTTTAAGGCTCTAGGAACCAAATGATGTGCAAGATGTGGTTTCTGATTTCAAGGACCTGACTGCAGTCAGAGAGGTAGACGAAGGCAACAAGAAACTAAGATTCAGGGTATAAAAAGTGATGGTGGCAAGACATATAAAGTGTTCATGGCTCAGAGAGGAAGAAGGGAGTGTCTGCGGGATTGCTTTCTACATCCAAAGCCCAAACTGAGGCCGAAGGTTTTGGGAGTTGTTTAAGGTTGCATAGCTGGCGGGAGGTAGACGAGGGCTGGAATTCAAGCCTCCTCACTCGAAATCCATTGCTCGGCCCATTGCCCCACCTCAGGCCACTTTGGGATTTTCTTTACATCATTTTATTTCCTTGTCCCACTTTTTAAAGGCTTGTTTTCCTACTCAGAACGAAGTGGCTTCCCTGAACACATCTTCATTATGATTCACACCAACCTGAAGAAAAAATTCAGCTGCTGTGTCCTGGCCTTTCTCCTGTTTGCAGTCATCTGTGTGTGGAAGGAAAAAAAGAAAGGGAGTTACTATGATTCCCTTAAATTGCAAACCAAGGAATTTCAGGTGTTGAAGAGTCTGGAAAAACCGGCCACGGGATCTGATTCCCAGTCTGCGTCCTTGAGCAGCACCCAGGACCCCCACAGGGGCAGACAGGCCCTCAGCAGTCTCAGGAGCCCAGCCAAGGCCAAACCAGAGCCCTCCTTCCAGGTGTGGAACAAGGACAGCTCTTCCAAAAACCTTATCCCCAGGCTGCAGAAGATCTGGAAGAATTACATAAACATGAACAAGTACAAAGTGTCCTACAAGGGGCCTGGGCCAGGTGTCAAGTTCAGTGCAGAGGCCCTGCGCTGCCACCTCCGGGACCATGTGAATGTATCCATGGTGGAGGCCACAGATTTTCCCTTCAACACCTCTCAATGGGAGGGTTACCTGCCCAAGGAGAACATTAGGACCAAGGCTGGGCCTTGGGGCAGGTGTGCTGTTGTCGCCTCAGCAGGATCTCTGAAGTCCTCCCAGCTGGGCCGAGAAATAGGTACGTTCTGGGGTGTTAAGGTTCTTTGAACAGCCAGTGCTCACTAGGACTGGCGGGGCATATGGATGGTACTGGTTACAAGTGGCCCAAGTGCGGTTTGGTGGCCCAGTGGCACAGGCCCAGGGCAGTGTCTCAGAGTCAGAAGTGCCATCAGGGCAGCTGAACGTTGGGGATCCAGGTGCCTGGCATCTTTATCAATTAGAATAGCTTTATTTTTTTTTCCTGTTATTTTTAGCTGACACGTAATAATTGTTCATATCTATGGTATACAGAGTGTTATTTCAATACATATATTTAATGTGTAAGAGTCAGCTCAAGGTAGTTAGGAATATTCATCACCTAAAACATTTATCATGTCTTTGTGTTGGGAACAGAATAGTTTTATTTTTATCTGTTGTACATATCGGTGTTCTTCAGAAGATTTCATTTGAAAGGAGTTCCACCACTACCAATAAACAAAAAACTACAATTGGCCTTTGAAAATATTTGAAACATAGATCTCTACTTCATTTTCAGGTTCTGAAATTCTGTTATTTAATTAACAGAAGACTCTTTTGGCCTCAACTCCCTGAGAAATTTTCAGCTTTTCTCTTTGAAAAGCATTAATTAGGGCAGGAATTCTTAACTTGGAGGCTGCGGACCAACTTTAGGGAGCTCAGAAATCCCTAAAGTCGCATGCAGAAGTATCCATGCATTAGATGTGTATAACGTATGTGTATGTGTGTAAGTGTGTCTGCATTTTTTCCAGGGAGGGAGTTCATAGATTGCAGTTGATTCTCAGAGGGATCTGTGACCCCAAAAAACGTTTAGGAATCACCGGTCAAAATATATTAATTTGCTTTTCTTGAAACCCTTTGCAGTCAATAAAGATAGAAAGCCTTTTCATATTTGTAAACCTGTACCACAGAGAGCTATAGATTATCTTAAGGCTCCTTGTTTCCCTTATTTTAAGAGACTGTGTTTTCCATTATTGTGAAATGAATCAGCTAAAGAAAGCAAAGCCCAGGAAGCCTTGCTCTTCTGTCAGGCAGAGGTACTGGAGCAGGTGAGGTCATATGTCTCCTTTTTTATTTCCTTCATATAACTGCCAGGAAAAATGGCCTGAAACCAACCACAGGCTCTCAAAGAAGAAAAGTAACCCAAATTGGATTCTCTAGAGTAGAAAGATGTGGTGAGATCACATTTTCTACCTCCCCAAACAGGCAGCACTTAACTAATAAAAACTGCCAAGATGGCCAGCCCCACCCCCACTTTTGCTTTTGCCTCTTTCGTTTCCTTTGGATTTCGTTTTCTAGAAACTAAATATGATTGGTTTTTGTTTATCCATAATGGAACTAAATTTCTTTCTTCCCCATTTTTGCTGCCTAAAGGTAATACTTAGGCTATCCCAGGTGTCAGCTGATCCTCCTTCTTCGTGTGAAATTACCAGTGTGTGCAGCTGAAATTTGTTGAAGTCTAAGATCAAGGCTGGTACCTCTATGAATTGGAAGTACAGCTTTATCTTTATGCACTCCTTAAAAGTTTGGGGTGATTTAAATGAACATTAATGAAAATAATCTTTTTCTATAGACTGCAGTTACAACTTCAAATAAGTATTTTCCATGGAAGAACCTTGATCCTAAGATACAATAAAAATTGCATGCTAGACTTCAACTGCTCAGTCTTTTATAGAGTATATCCTCTGGGCATTTAGTCTAATAAATATTTCAAGTCATTCATTCACTTATTCTTTTATTCATTCATAGATTCATTAAAAACACAAAATAGAAGCTTAGAATACAAAGGGGAAAGGGAAGGGAGAGGCCCTTTATTGAAGCCTCTGAGTTCCAGGCAGCGTGCCAGGCCCATAGACTTCCCACATCCGGAATTTATTGAGCCCATTCCCAACTATTGAATATCAAATGGTTTAAAATTGTTTACTTGTACAAATTGTACTGCTAACAAAGTTTTCGTGCAGACAACTTAAGTGACTACTATTGCCCTTCAGTGGGGAAATATCCTCAGAAATGAGGCCAGAAAATCCAAGTAAGATAAATTTTATGGCAATATTTTTGTTCATTGTGAGACTGTTTACCAGAGAGTTTGTAATAACATACTGTGCCTCCAGCAGTCCCACAAACCAGCCAAAGGTGGGCTCAGTAACTTTCAATTATAGTTCACTTACGCATGTAAAGTATCTTAGATTTGTTAAGTGATGCTTATTGTGCACTTACTGTGTGCCTAACATGCCTTGCTTTTTTTAATCCTCCCAGTAGTCCTACGAGGGAGGTAAGATTGTTCTCATTTTGCTGATGAGCTAACTGTGAAGGCCGGAGGAGTTACACAACCGCCTAACAGCAGCCCGGGGTTTGATTCCAAGACCCTTAGACCTGGCCCCTCTGCTCCTGTGCCTCATAATGACCGTAGCTTCATAATAAAATTTAGTAGGATTTATCCCTTGTTAAAAAAATCCCTTGATATTCTTGTCTACTTGTTCTCCTAGGGGAAAAGAGAAGAGCGTTCCGAGTTGAGGCACAGGCAAGAAGCAAAGGCTGCGTGGGGAAAAGCGCAGAGTATGTTTGGACATCACAGTAACCCTGTTTGGCTGGGATGTGGGTTGGGGCCCAGTGTGTGAAGAACAGCGAGAGATGAGGCCAGAAAGGTAGCCACTGGTCAGCTGTTAGAGAATGTTATGAGTCACAATAAAGACTTTGGGTTTCATTCTTTAAGCCACGGAGAGCCCTAGAAGGTTTCAGAGCAAAGGAGTGATGGGATCGTGTATATTTTGGAGAGATTTCTCATTTCCCTGTGAGTTTCCTTCTCTATGGAGACTACTATGTAATCTCTCTGTTTCTAAGGACCATTGCCACATCCAGGTGAGAAGTGCCAGGCCAGTGGGAGTGGGAGTGGAGAGAAAGGGCCTTATTTGAGAGACTTTATGATGTAAAAGAGACAGGACTTAGTGTCTAACCAGAAATGACCTTGAGTGAGAGGCAGCAGCCAGGGTTTCTGGCCTGGGGGCAGGCGATATTGCATCACAGGGAGCATGCTTCTGGAACAGGGCAGATTCCATTTTGGATGTACAGAGTCTGAAATGTTTAAGGAATTCCCTGCATAGATACCTAATTAGGTATTTGATTCTGGAGAAGTGTCAAGTCTGGAGATCAGATTCAGGAATCATTTGTATCAAAGTGAGGTGACAATTGTACTCCAGGGAAGAGGTCTGATTAGAAAACCTAAAAAAGATTTACATTTAAAGGACAAGGAAAAACAGGGACAAACAGAAAAATCCAGAAGGGCCTCAGAGGAGCTATAGGAGAACCAGGTATGTCCCATATGATGGAAGGCAAAGGGGGATGGAGTTTGAGGGATGGTAGCTGTTGACATCAGAGTCTGCAGAAGTGGGACACATTCTTGGGCAGAATGAGGACTGAGAAGACTCCCTTGGATTGAGTAGTTTGAAGAACATAATCAGTTATATTAGGGGTCAGCAAACTTTCCTTGTAAAAGGCTGGACAGTAAATATTTTAGGCTTTGAGAGCCATATAGTGTCTTTCACAACTGCTTGACTCTGCTGTTGGAGTACAAAAGCAACCACAGATGGTAGTAAATGAATGGGCCCATGTTCCAATAAAACTTTATTTACAAAAACAAGGGTGCACTAGATTTGGCCTGCAGGCCATAGTTTTCTAACCCTGATCTATAGTATATCTGTTTTCCCCATCAGAATTGGATTGTAGTGTTCCATAAATGATTATATGACTCAATAAGCTAATTTGAAAATATGAATATATTTGGTGATAAATTGTGATAAAATTTCTTTCATTGTAATTTCTACCTATTTAGAGTCACTATACCTGGAGGCAGTGGAATTTGATGTATTTATGAATTTACTAACTTGAGCCGATTCTGTTGAATTTTCTAGGCATGTAATTGTATCATCTGTATATAGTGATGCATTTGTTTCTTCCTTTTCTAATTTGCATCTTTTTCTGAGCTCTAATTCTAAGTTAGAGAGAGATGGTGGCCCCTATTTTCTGCAGCCTTCCCCTTTGCCACTCTTATTTGCTGTGGTCTCAGCAGTTGCAGATTTCTCTTGTTGATTTACCAGAGGCCTATTGGAGTCTGAAAGTTCTTCCACCTTCAGTTAGCAGGGGGTGGTTTGACAAACGGGATACTATCCCCTTTCTTATGAGCCCAAGTCCGTGACCTGCTTTAAAGATTTCCTCTTTTTTAAAAATTGATTCATAATAGTTGTAGATATTTATGGGGTACATGTGATATTTTGATCCATGTGTACAACAAGTAATGATCAAATCAGGATAGTTAGGATAACCATTGCCTGAAAAATGTTTTCTTCCCCGGGCCTCTGTATCCCTGCTGCATGCTCTAGCTCCTGCTGACCTCTTTAACAGCATCTTTGATTTTTCTTCCCTCACTTGCTCCAGCCAAGTCCTTACCCTCATTGGGATCTTGACACTTGCTCTGTCCTTCCCTGGACCCTTCCCATGCCTGGCCATCCTTTAGGTCTCAGCTCCAAGGCATTCCTTGAATCATCGCTTTATCGAAAGAAGATATCCTCGGTGTCTCTGTCACACAATTCAGTCTATTTGTATCGTAGCATTAGTGTTAGTCACAATCCACAATTATCTCCTTTTTTTTTTGAGACAAAGTCTCACTTTATCCCCCCGGCCAAACTGCAGTGGTGTCATCATAGCTCACTGCAGCCTTAAACTCCTGGGATCAAATGATCCTCCTGCCTCAGCCTCCCAAGAAGCTGGGATTACAGATGTGCACCACCACACCCAGCTAATTTTTCTGTTTTTTGTAGAGATAGATTCTAGCTCTTGCTCAGGCTGGTCTCAAATTCTTGACTTCAAGGGATCCTCCTTCCTCAGCCTCCCAAAGTGCTAGGATTATAGACATGAGTCACCACACCCGGTCTGTAATTATCTTATATGTTGATTGCTGTGCTTATTTGTCTGTCTCTGTGCAGTAGAATGTAAGATCCCTGAGAGCAAGGACCTGGTCTTTCTTGCTCATAACCGTTGTCTCCAGTGCCCAGAACTGTGCTTGGCATGGAGTAGGTCCTTAATCAGTGTTTGTCAAATGACAAAAACTACTCTCCTTTCTCATGTCAACATCAATGATCTATCCTAAGCCTTCTCTGCTGGTTGCTCTCACTTTGCCCCTTCAAAGTCACCCTCCACCCTTTCCTACCTGGCTTTGTTCCCTGAGCAATTGAAATTTTGGACTGTGTCAACTGGTGTACCTTACCCTCCAGCCTCCATTTGGGACTGTCCATGACAAGCACTGGACAAAGCTGAGGAGGAGAGGGTAAGAGAAGGAGAGCGGGGTCAGGGCACCTGTTCTCCTGGGTGTCCCCTTGCAGAAGGGAACTGTATCTTTCCTTGGACTGAAGGTATCGGCTCCTATGAGGCAGCCCTTTCAGTCTCTGGGTTCTGCTCTCTTTCCTTTTTCCCCTGAGGCCTACAAGATCTAAGGAAGGAGAGAGAGGTTGGGTTATTGACTCCCTCTTTTCTTGGAAGCTGGACATTTAGCCTTCTCCTAAAGACCACTGCTCCTGACAGGTGGCCCTGCTCAGCTCAGGCTCTCTGCTTCTTGTGCTTTGGTAGGCCTGGGGCTGATAGTGTCTCCCTGCAGTAGGCAACCCTGGGTTTTAGCCTATTCATGTTGATTTCCTTAAACTATACCTACAACTTTGCAAATAATCCTTTTATGAAACTCTCAGTTACTCTTTTCTACAGAAATTCTCTCCAATAACTTATTTATCTGTGAAATGGGAGAGTTGACTAAGTGAGGTTTCTGGTGGATCGGCATTTCTCATGTGATCATTGCTGATTACTTTTGAAACCTGTGACTGATTCTGATAAAACTTAATGCAATTCTGAGTTGTGTAAAGGTGTGCCACCTGCCCTGTGTGCAGTTCAGTGTGACTGCCCCATGAATGATAAAAGTTTGTAGTATGCATGTCTCATGTAACTTTCAAACTATTTTGATGAAATTTTGCCCTAGGACTGAAGATAGAGTTATGTTGTTTTTATGAATGAGGTGCCTAGATTTCTGGGGGTTAGTACATATATTGGAATTAAAATAAAGGAGGCTTCATTCCTTATTTCTGTAGACATCATCTTTCCAGATCATCTTGTATTGAGCCAAATGTCCTCCCTTCCCCCAAACCCTGTCCGTTTGGATAAAGAATACCCCAAACAAATCCATGTGGAAGAAAATAGGACAACAGAGGGTGACTGACCCCCAAATCTGGTTTAGATTTCAGTGTTGAACCCCAAACTTGCTTGATGAAGTAAGGTTGGGATGAGGTCTCATAGGATCATAGAGTTGAGATAGTTCTTAAAAGTCATCAGTTCTCTCCCCCATCAGATTGGTGAATGCTGGGTAGAGAAACTTCCCCAAGTCTTCCAAACTCTGCCTAAACAGCTGCAAGGACAAAGATCTAGAGCCAAGGAAGTAATTAGGGTTGTTTGACATAGTCTGTTTGATCTTGACTGGATTTAGTACATCTTTTCTGACAATGTCCTTACTTTTTTTTTTAAAAAAATAGAAAACATGGAGTTAAGTTTAGTCCTCTTGTTCCATTTCTACCACACCAGGTTTGCAGCCCTTTCCTGGATTTCAGATTCCTAAATGGAACACTCGGGGATTGTCTTGGGTGTCATGGTGGATCCCTTCTGTTTGCTGAGTGCTGCCTGCTTCTCAGTGCAGTGGGGTACTTTGCACTTGCAGAATAGACTGAGCATGTGGTAATGTCTTCACTAGATTATAGCAATATGATCTACAGGGTACCAAGAGAATATTCAGTTTGCTGCCTTAATAACTGGAGTAGTGATTCCACTGTAAGTAGCTTGTGATTCCACCATAAGTAGCATGCTGGCCGTGTTCGTTTTTCTTCTGTACCTAGACACACTGGTGTGTCATTGAATGGGTTTCAGGAATTCTACAATATGGACCCCTTTAGCTCGTATAGCAGCCAGCAGACAAGTGGTCATCTCTGCCTATGAGCTTTGCCTGAGCACCATACAAATGTTACAGGTTCCCTCCGTGTATCATGATGGGATAAAAATTGGGAAGCATGATCTCTTTGCCCCACCCCTTCCTCCTGCCTTCTCTTCCTCCAGCCCTTCTCTGTTTCTGCATGTTGCCAGTGCTCACCACCTGTTTTCTGTTTCTTTGTGGTTTATAGATGATCATGATGCAGTCTTGAGGTTTAATGGGGCACCCACAGCCAACTTCCAACAAGATGTGGGCACGAAAACTACCATTCGCCTGATGAACTCTCAGGTAAAATTTTTTTCTGTGCAGATACGGAGTAAGACAAGGACGCTGGTGTGGGCTCTAAAGCAGAATGTATCTACTAAGAGCACATCAAAGCTGCCAGCTAATTAAGTCCCTTGACCTTCCTAAGTCTCAGATTCCTCCTTGGAGAAGAAAATGATGATTCCATGACCCAACCTGGAGGTGGCTACTGTCCAGGAAAGCAGAGTTCCAATGTCTCTGTGTCTGCCAGCTCATATCTGGAGAGTTGTATAAAGGACAACAAAGTTGAGAACATTCAGGGGACAGTGAGGAGTATTAGGAAAAGTAAATAAAATGGCACATGTGGGAGTACTTTATGAACTTTAAAATGCTATGCAAGTATTATAAGATATCACCACCATATAATTATGTGTAGTATAGTACTAGAATTCAAGTATTACTTCATAAATTCCCCTAGGTAATTAGTTTCCTGAAGTATTTCCAGGTAGCACATGCTGATTCCTCAATACTAATGGAAACTTTAGAAATAGTCTTGCCACAAAATTCTGTTAATAGATTTAATTAGCAGCAAAAATGGTGTTACACATATCAAAAATTATATGATAGGGTTGCAGCCCTTTTCCCTTCACTCACAACCACCAATGTTTGCCTTTTTCTGAGTAAACATATGAGCCTTGGGTGTTTTTATGTTAATGTTTAGTGTCTACACTTCCCTAAGACTCCTGGGCATGGGGTGTACCCTGGAACTGATCAGAAACACCCTGTCAGCACTGTCTCAGAAGAATGTGCACCTCTTTTCTTCTCTGGCAGGGCTCCACTTCTTCATTTCCTGACTTCCAGGAATTCGCCAGCTGGGCAGAAGCTGCTTCCTATAGAGCCTACTTTCCATTTGAGTCCCACAGCCTTAAGCATCTTTTTATAATGGGAGAGGGATTAAGGAACTTAACTTCTTTGTAAGTGGCCACCATCTTGTTTTCCATTCTTTGTTTAGTACCTTTGTGTTTGTTTTTTAAGAGAGTCACTTTCTATCATGGGAGCATCCTCCAGTAGCCTCTAGGTGCTTCCAATGCCTGTCTGTTGGTTAATCTTATATTTTATGTTTTCATATTACTTTTATTATTACTAGAAGATGAGGTTGAAAGAAATGGATTAATTAGCAAGAGACTCTCTGGAGCCAGTGGCACTTGGGCTAGACTTTGAAAGTGGGACAGGATTTGGAGAAACAGCAGTAGGGAAGCATTCCAGAAAATGGAATTGGCAGGACAGAGATGCACAGGAAATCAGCGGGGTTTCCAATAGCGCTGGCTAGGTTGGAGGTGGAGATGTGGAGGGATTCACATTGCCCTACAGAGGGAGATGAGGCCGGACCTTCCTGACTGCTCAGACTCTGGCAAGTCTAAAATTCAGACAGAGGGGTTAGGACCAGCTTGGCACTTTTCCCTTCTCATGCCCCAGTCACAGAAATCCTTGAGCTGGAGAGCACTTTAATGAGCATTAACACCAAATCTCTACTTCTGCATAAGATGCTACCTAAATATCCAGGAGATATGTGGACTTACCCTTAGTTAATAAATTCATTCAACAAATATGTTCAGTATTGAATAGAGCGTAGCAGTCAGTACATAGACTTTGCAGTTGGCCTGCTGGGGTTGAAACCAGCTCTGTCTCTTACCAGCTAAATGATCATCCCAAGTTACTTGTCTCTAAAGAGGGGAGAAAATAGTATTTTCCTCACAAGTTTAGTGTGAGATATAAATGATAAAAATGTATGCGAAATACTTAGAACAGTACCTGGCACATGTCTCAATGAATGTTAGCTACTCTTGCTGTTTATATGCACAGACACTAAGCTGACAGTGGAGGATGCCATAGTGAGGAACACAAATTCAGCCTGGTTCTCATGATATAAACAAATAGTTATACAGAGAATATAAAGTTGCAACAGAGAACTACAGAAGAGAGAGGGTCAGGGTGCTAGAAGAGCCCATAAAAGGGAGATTTGAGCTATTCAGAAAAGTCAGGAAGGCTTTCCCAAGGAGGTGATACTTGGCTGTGTAGGAGGAGTAGGAGTAGATGATGAAAAAGTGGGATAAGAGCTTTCCAGGAGGTGGCAACAGTACAGGTGAGGTCCTGTGTGGAGGGAGCTGGAGCGCGGAAAGACTTAGGGAGAGGTGGGTGCACGTGGGAGTTTGTGGTGCGACATGAAGCTGAAAGGAAGAAGGAAGCAAGCTGTGGTGCTGTGCTAAGGAGCCTTCTTCTTTACAACATGACCAGATTTGCATTTGTAAACATCACTAGCTTCCATCTGCTCAGAGGGGCTGCAGTAGACGGAGAGACACAGTTAGGAGGATCTTGCAGTAGTCTGGGCTAGAAATGTTAGTAACCTGCTCCAGAGTGGGAGTGAAGGTGGATGTGAGAACAGAATAGACTTAAGGGCTACGTGGGATGTACAGTCAACAGACTTTAATGTTGGATTGGATGTGAGAAGTGCAGAGACAGGGGCCAAAGATGCAGCTCAGTGCTGGCTCGTGTAACTGATCAGCTAGAACTCACTGGGATTGGAAGGACAGTAGTCTCCCCTTATCTTTGGTTCCACTTTCTGTAGTTTCAGTTACATATGGTCAGTGACAGTCGGAAAATATTAAATGAAAAATTCCAGAAATAAACAATTCATAAGTTTTAAATTGTGTGCTATTCTGAATAGTGTGATTAAATCTCATGCCAACCCCCTCCATCCATTCTTCATCACAAGAAGGATGAGTATAGTACAATAAGATATTTTGAGAGAGAGAGAAAACATTCACATAATTTTTATTACTGCATATTGTTATAATTATTTTATTTTATTATTAGTTATTGTTGTTAATCTCTCACTGTGCCTAATTTATAAATTAAATTTTATTATAGGCATTTATGTATGTATAGAAAAAAACATAGTATATATAGGATTCAGTACTATCTGTGGTTTCAGGCAATCACTGTGGGTCTTGGGACAAGTCATCTGTGGATGAGTGGGGGACTACTGTACTTGAAGATGTTTTGGGTTGGAGGTTGAGGGGAAGGTGGAGAGAAAAAATATGGTTCTAGGTATGGTCAATCTGAGCTGCCTTTTAGAAATCTGTGAAGCAACGTCAAGTAGGCATTTGTACAAATGGAACTGGAGTTTAACGGAAAGGTCTGGGCTGGAGATGAGAATTTGTGAATTGTCTGTATCTATGTGTTAGTGTAACAATGGGACTGAATTAGAGCACTAGAGAGAGAGTGTGGTTAGAGGACAGAAGTCTTATCCAGGAGCTTTGGGTAACAAAAACAGAGAGAAGGAGACAGTGGTCAGTGGTATTGGATGCTACTGAGGGGCCAACTAGGTGAAAATTGAAAAGTATCTGCTCTCTCTAGCAAAGTAGAGGCCACTGGTGACCTTAGCAAAAACTATCTGGGGAGAGTGGCGAAGCCAGAAGCCAGATGAGAGTATATCAAGGAGTGAGTGGGAGAGGAAATGGGGAAGGCAAATGTGGATAGTTTTTTCAAGAAGTCTAGCTCTAAAGGGGAGGAGGGAGATAGGGCAATATCTAGAAAGAGTTGAGAATTCCAGGGACAGTTTTTGTTCTTTTCAGCTATTAGCACAGGAGCAGGCACCTGGCCCCCATCCCTCAGCCCCAGGATAGGTTGCTGTGCACATGTTACTGGAGCAGCCTGCGCACAGCCTGTGGGAGCCAGAGTGGGCAATATGGACCCTGTCCTTCAAATATTGGGAATTTGTGCTCTAATGCCTGATTGCTGCTTCTTATCACAGAGATGCAGACAAAGGGGGATGGCCGTTGTTATTGTACCTCTTCCCCATGCTTTTATAAGCACCTCCTCTTCTGGATGAAGTGACTTTCAAGGAACTCAAAAGGCCGGGCATCTCCTTCCCATCCTTCATTTTTTTTTTTTACCCTTTTGGGAGCCAGACATTGAAAACTAGAATATTTAAAACAACTGTGTATATGGAGGCTGGGGGAGGGAATTAGAAAGTCACTATGCATGCCCAGGGGAAGGGCCAGGCTCAGAAAAGACCTGAGAAGACCTCAGGCTGATCCTCAGCCCAGAGACAACCTGTAATAAGAATAAAACAAGTAAGCAAACAAACAAACAAAACCCAGCAAACCCTGGAGAATGGAGAGAATCTGATTCCAGAGTTCCCATGTTATTAGACTCATATGTTGAGTTTTCAGTGAAAAATCACAAGGTATACAAGGAAACAGGAAAGTTTGGCCTGTTCAAAGACCAAAAAAATAAACCAACAAAAACTGTCTCTAAAAAAACACCTGACAGCAGATCTATTAGGCAAAGACTTTAAAACAGCTATCTTAAAGATGCTCAAAAAAACAAAAGGAAGACATGGAAAAAGTGAAGAAAATGATATATGAACACAATTAGAAATATCCATAAAAAGAAAGAAAATCTAAAAAGAAACCAAAAAGAAATTTTAGAGTTGTAAAATGTAATAATTGAAATGAAAAATTCACAAGAGGTATTCAAAGACAATTTGAATGGGTGGAAGAAAGAATCAGTGAATTGAAGATAGGACAATGGGCACTGTAGGGTCTGAGAGCAGAAAGAAATATTGAACAAAAGTCAACAAAGCCTAAGAGACCTGTGGGACACCATTGGGTGAACCAACATACGCAGTGTGAAAGTCTCAGAGGAAGAGAAGAAAAAGAAGCATAAAGAATATTTGAAGAAATAATGGCCAAGAACTTTCCAGATTTGATGAAAGGCATGAGTATACCCATCCAAGAAGCTCAACAAAATCCAAGTAAGATGAACTCAAAGATAGTCACACCGAGACATTTTATAATCAAACTATCAAAAGCCAAAGAGAGAATTTTGAAAGCAGCAAGAGAGAAGTGAATCATCAAACACAAGGCATCCTTAATAAGATTACTAACATATTTCTCATCAGACATTTTGGAGGCCTGAAGGCAGTGGGTTGATATATTCAAAGTGCTAGAAGAAAAAAAATAAAACTGTCCACTGAGAATCCTGTATTCAGCCAAACTGTCCTTCAAAAGTGAGAGAGAAATTAGGACATTCTGAATAAATAAAAGCTGAAAGAGTTCACTAGACGTGTCCTGCAAGAAATGCTAAAGGTAGTCCTACATGTTGAAATGATAGGACACCAGACAGTGAGTAGAGTCATATGGAGAAATAAAGATCTCAGTAAAGGTAAATACATGGGAAATTATAAACGCTAGTATTATTGTAACAATGGTGTGTAACTACACTTTTTGCTTTCTACGTGATTTAGGGACTAACACAGTTTGAAAAAAACAACTATTGGTCTAAAAGCTAGTGTTATTGTAACTCCACATTTTGTTTTCTACATAATTTAGGAGACTAATGCATTTAACACATTGACTGCCACACTAGAAAAAAAATTTTTTTCTTGGGGGCCACAGTGTTTTATTATAAAAGTAGAATAAAATTTCAAAACCAAAATTATCCTTTCTAATTTCATGAAAAATTTGTAATTTTTTATTGTTTTCTGTTTGTGAATTATATGCAACTTGAAAAATAGTTCATGTGGCTCCCAAGGTAAAGAGACGTGTGAGTTCACATATGCTTTGCGAGTCCCCGGGCTCAAAACTAATGTGAGTTAAATATAACTCACATGGCAGTTAATGTGTTAAAAAGTTCTTAGTTCATGCTTTTCAACACACAATGTATAAAAATGCAATTGTGTGACATCCACAACTGAAAGTGGGGTGGAGCTGTTAAAGGTGCAGATGCAGAGTTTTTGTTTGTTATTGAAGCTGGTATAAATCCAAATTAGACTGTTATAACTTTAGAACATTAAATGTAATCCCCATGGTAACCACAAAGAAAATAGCTAACGAATATACCAAAAGGAAATGAGAAAAGACTTTAAATGTTTCACTACAAAAAGTCAACTAAGGCCGGGCGTGGTGGCTCATGCCTGTAATCCTAGCTCTCTGGGAGGCGGAGGCGGGCGGATTGTTTGAGCTCAGGAGTTGGAAACCAGTCTCAGCAAGAGTGAGACCCTGTCTCTATTAAAATTAGAAAGAAATTAATTGGACGACTAAAAATATATAGAAAAAATTAGCTGGGCATGGTGGCACATGCCTGTAGTCCCAGCTACTCGGGAGGCTGAGGCAGGAGGATCGCTT